>BSSO01007451.1:0-10965 GCA_030267885.1 Mesembryanthemum crystallinum | reverse complement strand
TATTCCTGCCATAGCATTGCATGCAATCCTGCTGCTTGTCTATTGATCACATTGCCTCTGTTGTCATTTGCTTGTGTTGTGTCATGCAAACATAGATGCCTATTTGTCATTTTGCATATATGTTTCTCGTTGCATGAGCATTGTCTATTCTTTTGTGGTATTTGTTTGCACTAATTTTTTTTTTTTACATCCTAATCTTGATAAAGAGCATTATATGAGTTCAGTTTTTTCTTATTAAGAAGGGCAAAAAAATAATTTCCTTTTGTCTATTGCTTGTTTCAAGATTCAAGTTCTAAGAACGATGAGTTTGGCATTGATGATGATTGGTTGAGAGATGGTGAGGATTCTTTCGAGCAGATTCTTCGACAGATTGAAACCGTGCAGTCTCAAGTTCAGACGCTTAGAGCACATCTTGATATGGTCATGTTAAGAAATGGTGTGAAGTTCTCCTCCTCTGAAAATCTCAGCCTTCTTGCCCCTTATGAAGCTCAGACAAGTGCTGCCCAGAGCCCCGCTTTTTCAGGTGGCAATGGGGACAATATGTCCATGGGTGCCGTATATGTTCAATCTGAGCACTTACAAGACTTTGAAATCGATGATCTGGTTTTGCCTGAGAACATGGACTCGGATTATGGAGAGGGCACTCAAATTCCTGACATAATCGAAAGCACAGTGGGACTGCTATCTGCTGCAGATGTTACAGTACATCAGTCACAGATAGTGGAGTCAGGTGAAAATGTAAGCTTCTTTCCATAACCTTATCTAATGATTACTATGCCTTCGTCCCAAAACGAACCTTCCACTTTCCTTTTTGGGATGTGTCAAAACGAAGTTTCCATGACCTTTACTAGTAACTTTTTGGTATTAAAATGACAAGGTTACCCATACTTTGTGTCTCCTATCATCCACATTTAAGACCCACTCCCCATTAAAATGACAAGACTAACCTACTTTATTTCATTGCCTCAATAATCATGTCAAAAGCAAGTGATACTTCATTATGGGGCGAAGGGAGTAGTAATTATTTAACATTTCAAGTGTGTATCACTTGGCTTATAACTGCTGTATATGATAGTGAATGGAAGTATGCTCAGCCCTTTGACTCAACATCTGGTTAAACTAAAGGTTATCTTCTTTTGGGTGAATTTTGTTAGTTTGTGCGAGGGAATTGTTTATGAAATTCTGGATTTCATTAAAAGTTTAACCCTTACACCTAGTATGATAGTACTTGAAATTTGGAGACCAAAGGAGGAAAAATAGGATAGAGGAGTTTCAAATGACAAGGTGGTGAGCTGTTATTTGGATTCTCAAACTTTGAGATTTATGAAAGGCTATGGATTTGGATCAATTTCGTGCCCAAAATTATCTTAGTAATTCAATGATTCAATATACAACTTCATCTAAAATCCGGATTTCAAATCTAAGTTTCTAAGCAAAAAATTAAATTATTTGCAAATCACTGATGTGAATTGGTAGAGAACCGTGAGCTCCTCTCTCTTTCGTTTTTTTGTTTCTTTTTTCTTTTTCCTTCCTCTGTTCGTGTATTGCATTTTCCATCATATCAATTTGGTGCTTATCTTTATTACGTTCCGTAGCTTCACTTTCTCAGCTCGATAGTCCAAGAGTTTTACATTTGAATTTTTTTATGTAATAATTTTGTGCTGTCGGTCTGCAGACATTGGATGATGCACTGATACTACAGAACCAGGTATCAGAAGATATTAACATGTCCAATGGAGTTATTGATCAATCCCTTGAAGGGTATCAAGACCCTGAAAACAAAGAGCAGAAAAAGTCAAGTCTTCAAGACCCAGAATACAAAGAGCAGAACATGTTAAGTCTTCCAGTCAAAACTGAACCAGTGGCTGACCCTGTGACTGCCGATGCCATGGCTGAGGAGAAATCAACTTTAAAATCTTGTTTAACCTCTGACATACAGATTCCTAAGAATAAGAGGAAACGAGGAGAGCGCAAAGCTGGTCCAGGAGGTTGGAATTTGAAATGTTCAGGAGAGCCAGATAGTAACTAAGAATTCTTTTCTAACGTATCTGGAGACGATAAATTTCAGTAGTCCATTGCAGAGTTCGTTGTTGATCTTATCAAGAGAGCATTTTTCAGATGCAATTTTTTCCAGGCGACTTCAAACAAAGTGCGTCTCTGTTAATGCTCCATTTAGTGAACCTAGACCAATCACATGCGATCACTGTTTTTCTGGTGACGATGATGATGAAAATTGAGAAGTTGTTAATTGGGTCTGTAGTATTAGTGTGAATGATGAGCAGTCACGGTTACAAGCCCTTGAAACTGTTAACTTTTCCTGGCAAATGCCAGATGAGAGGGCTTTGATTGAGACTGTAAAGTGGGGGATTATATAGGTTGCTTAACCTCTCTTTGATAATCTAAGTTTATATTCAATAGAACACCATAGCAATTTTGACAGTTTGTAATATAATGTAAGTTGAAATTTTCAGGCAGAAGTTTCGGTGGCGGGTCTATTGGACAAGAGTTGTTCAAGTTCTACATACAGCTTTGGAGCTCTCAGGAGACTCCCTTCTGAACTGGGTTTCAGACAGCTTTTTTTGAAGAAAGACATGGACTTGATGAATCCCAGTCTATGTGTGACTGTGTGAGCATCAAAATGGGTTTAGTAGTTCATATTAAGTCCTGAAAAGTTTTGAGAGAAAAGGTGGTTAGTTAGTTGTAACTTGTAAGCTACTGAGCAGAAAGGTGAGTTAATTAAATGATCAGAGATGCTAATTGCTATCATATGTTATATGTACCATATTGTTAGCTTTTTAGGGTTCAAGCACAGCCTTAGGTGGTGTCCTGAATCCTGATAGTGGTCTCTGCTCTGACAGATGAAACTTGAGCTTATCCTGAGCCAACTCTGAAAAAGACTGCAACTTCTTGGTAAGTAAAGTTTGGTGTGACTAATGATCTTTACTCATGTCCTTTATTGTTGATATTCAGCTTAATTTAGATTTTAGTTCAATTTTGCACATTCGGTATACAGTTTAATTCAATTCAGTTTTATAACTTTATTTTCAAATATTATTTTTTTATTCATTTTTGTCTAGTTAAATTCATTTTGATTTATTCGGCTCAATTTAGATTAGCTCAGTTCAGTTCAACTTCAATCTATTAAAATAAACCAGGCATTCAAAAATTCTAAAAAGAAAATAGTCACTTTACATTATTGCCCTAAAGAGATATTAAAAAGAAAGAGATAAAAAACTAAACTAAGCTCATAATAGTCGAGTCAACTTGAGCTTAGTTGAGTTCAAAAGATATCCGAGTCAGATCGATTCCGTTACAGCTCTAATCGAGACCATAGGGCCATCTCAATATCTTTGAAACAAACAGAAACTCAATGAGTCAACAATCGAATTCCTGAGGTTACTATGAAAATGTAATAAATAAAATCTGCCTATTTTACATTATGTATTTACATGGGACCTGAATGTCGTTTTTATGTTGCAGTGTTTGTGCAAATTTGATTGGAGGCTCAACAGCTCCTTTTCCCAAGTGGGTAATAATTTCTAGGGGTCTACATAAACAATAACAATAACAATAACAATGTAAAGAAAGATAAAGGTTAAAAACTGATACGGAAAACCTGCATAATTGTTCTCTTTTTGCCTTTTGACCAACAAAAGTAGTACAGTAGTATTTGTGTTTGTGTTGTTAAACTCTTTGAGGGTGACAAATGACAATCCCTCTTTTAAGGATATGACTGTGTCTCTAATAGCAGCTTATCATTCTGTCCTACATATATATATAGGACAATGACTAATCTTGCCCTCAACTTGAGTTTAGATTTTGCCATTACTGGTATTGTGCATGAATCTTGTTAGTTTTTACTCCAATTGATATTATGCAAAAGCTAAATACAAATTTAGTCTCTACAGAGGTTCGGCTATATTGACATGTTGTGTTTTAGATACAAGAAAATATTGGACAACAACAAGTTAGTTGAAGTGAAATGTTTGTAAGACGTACCACAAAAACTTGTATGAGACACGTTAAGTAGTTGGTATCACTTTTCTCCTCCAATACCAAGTTTCATGTATGAGGCTGCCTCATAGGAGACTAACTTTTGTAAGAATAGCTTCTAAAATTAATCAAAGACGTAAAAACACAGAATTGAAACTTAACAGCAATCAGAAAAACTGTTTGGTAATTGAGAACCGAAACATAGAGTAATAAAAAAAAAAAAACGGATTCTTATAAATTACTCATATAATTTTGCATGCATTATTCATCAGTGCACTGACAAATAATGATGCTTGTTTGTAAGAAGCAAAGGGATTGATGAGTAGTACAAGTTAAAGGAGTATAATTAAGGTAACAAAAACAGTACAGTAAGTGGGTAGTTACTGTAGTGCTTTGGATGAGATCAGCTACAATGATGTTGCCTTTGGTATGAGGAGCAGCCTTTTTGGTATCAGCTCGTGGGATTATATAAAAATAAAATTCACCCCACAAAATTAATATGAGACTAATCATCATCATCATGTCAATATATCCCTATTAATTTAGTTTCCACTCACTAATTAATGCCCAACCTTTCATTTGTGGGTGTGTTATGCTCCATAATCTCTATGTCTTCTTTGTTATTGATTAAGTAATTTATGTTATAATCATCCATCCCACCAAAATACTAGTGTTATCAAGTGCATCTATTGATAAGCTCCTTGTACATAAGTACTCATTTTGTCCCATTAATTTTGACATTAAACTTTTTGAGATCAAAATTCTTAATTTTATACCATTAATTAATTAGGCACAAGGCTAAGGAGATAATAATATAACAAAACAAAAACGTCCTTAAAAGTCTTATCGACTTGATGAAAAATCATGAATCTAATAAGAAATTACGCAATACTATTGCATCCACCAAGCTATCTATATGCCCTCGTATATAGGCTCCATGATGTTGATGTCGAATAATCATCATTTAACTATTTCGGAAGAATTTGAAATATATTCATTCCATTCAAAAAAAGTATGAACACTTACTATTAGAATCATTTTAAATAGTACTTTTAAAATTTTTGCATTTATATAATTATAGTTATATATGGTTAATTAAATTGTTGTTTTGCAAGCAGTGAAAAATCTACTGTCAAGTTTATTTTAGAATGAAGGGAATGTTATAGAGTATATATGTAGTTACAAAAGAAAATTTGCTCAAGTTCACAAATTACTATAGTACTATACTACTATGTTTATATGTTGCAACAATAAAGAATATTTCTAAAGAACTGTCGATGAAATTTTCTCATACATATTGGTAAATTGAATATTGGCATGTACTACTATATATTTTATATGACATTTGTTATTTTAAGTTTACAAAAAGGTTTATCATTGATCTCAGAGAGGATCATTGTTTAAAGTGATATCAACAAAGGCATTCCCATGACTAGACGTGGAACCTCCATAGCCTCATAGATCAATATAAATAGCTTAATTAGTACTATTGCTTATATTAAATCAAGGGGAAAAAAATACATATAACTGATTAGCACCAAAAGTAAATTTCATATCTTGATTGTACACAATGTCCTTTCACATGAAAAAACAGATAAAACTGTGTTCATATTTTACAAAATGACATTTTTAAGATCTTCATTCCTTTAATAAGATGAATACAAGTATATCACAAGATTCATTGTTAACTGAATTTACAAAGACATGAATGCATTACGAAACGTTGCATTAATGACTGCATTTATAGCAACAAGAAGAATAAAATTTATATAACGCTCATGAGACACTTTTCAATTTGATCGAGAGGCAATACAAGATCAGTTAATGGTACCTAAACTTGGTTGATTTGAAAGAAAAACTTGTTTAAATTTGAATACTAAACTCATAATAAGATTACTTAAGGAAAGATAAGTGATTTTGATGATCTATAATGATGATCACATGGGGGCCAAGGGGTGGTCCCCAACATCCAACACCACAAGCAAGAATTTCATGCCCATAATCATAAATACACAAGAGAAGGTAAACATGATTACCAAAGTGAAGGTGTGAATACTTTCCACACCCTCAAACAAGCTAACTTATTAATTATTAATTATTATTGCTAATCCATTTGCATTATATTTACTCATATATTTTTATGAAAATTAAAAAGATAAAGGAAGTTAAGATAGAGGGAGCTTTAATTTGCTAGCCTAGCTTTTTTCTCCTTTTGGTGCATTTTTGAATCTCTCTCTACTCTCTCTCTCTTGAATAAAAATATTAGGGGTCATGAATTTAAAAAAGAAGGTGCATTGGAGATTTAAATAGAACAAAGTAGTAGTACAAAAGAAAAGAAGCTCACATTGCCAACCAACCTATCATCTTTCTAACACATTTTGAAGCTAAAGCATATATAGCTCTCATCTTTCTATTTCTCCATCTTTGATTTATTTTCTCTCTCTTAACTCTCATTGTTTGTGTCTTTCCTTTGCTGTGTGGAAACACAAATGAGCTTGCTCTGTCACCAGAGAGTGCTTCCTTCATCTGGGTGCTCTGTTCATGCAAGATCCAAAGAGCTCCAAAACAAGGTAATCAATCATCCTTAATTCATGTCATCAATTTATTAAACCATAACATTATGAACTATGATGCTCTTTTTCTTCCTTATTGTTCATTTCTTCTGTGGTTTAATAAATTCGGGTGACATTTAGATAATTTGGAATAACTAGGAAAATGAGAAAGACGGGCATATTTATGTTTAACTATTCATATGTCTTGGAAAATATTTTCTATCGAACCAAATAGAGCCCTGAACTCGAGTCCCATGAATTAAAGTCTTATAGTATTATAATTCATGATCTACAAGTTCTTGTGTTCTGAATTCTTGAGGAAGGTTGCCTCAATCAACCTCAATTCGCATAATCTTCAAAATCCATGAAATTGGAAGGTTGCATACATCTCTTCAATCCTTAAATTACACGACTTAATTATGGGCATGTTTGAGATAATAATTAGTGTCTAGCTAGGTGAATGATCTCATTATTGAGCATGCACTTACAAAAAGTAGTATGTCTAAATTATAACCTTATAATGAATTTTGATATTCGTTAAAATTTTCTTTTATCTATAATTCAAAGTACATCACTTGTTTCATGTTATTTGTAAGTACCCATTTGGGAGCAAGGAATTTTACTTTATAGAACAACTCATGCAAGTGCACACACATCACAAATTAACTACATCCTCTGTTTTTCAATTCATTTTAACCAAATGGTTTTGTCTAATCTATATTTCCACGTTCCAATATCAAAAGGATGATGTGATATTATTTTCGTTCTTTATGCTCCTATATTCTTTGCTGCGAAATATCATTATTGTAAATATGTGATACACTCCCTCCGTCCCACCATAACATGGATATTGTTTGCATATTTTTGTTTTAATCAAACGTGGACATTGTACTATTCATCTTCCCAAAAAGACATAAGTAACCCCTTTTATCCCCACTATCAATCAAAATTTTCCTGTTTTAATAATAATCCCACTCATACTCTCTCTTACTGTCATTACAAGGTGTAGGGTAAAATGGTCAATCTTAGGTTTATTTTCCTTTTCTTAATTTTAGCATGAATAGTATAACATCCGCTTATAGTTGGACGGAGGGAGTAAGAAATATGGTAGATTACAAAATAACTCAGAGAATCAGCCACACTCCACTAACTTTGCCCTACTTTTAAGTCAGAGTGATGTCACATTATACCAGTAACATATGCAAAGTTGTTTTTTGAATGAAGCATCAAAAGATGTTGTCTTCTGGTCAGAAATCAGCAATGGCCAAACATTTTTAGTGTATTCTATTTTTGAAAATCATGATTAAGGAAGCCCCTTTCAAATAGAGAGGGGTCTACCAAAGTTTGAAGCCAATCACTTAAGTCAATCCAATTTTCAAAATCATTCCACAAATTCTGGGCTCATTCATATGAAGTTGGACTTGGGCCACTTGACCAAATACTTCTTCATAAAATTATCATAACAACTTTAGGCGCATGTATATTTAATTCCATACACACAATAGGAAATCCTAACTTCAAGCTATAAAGTTTTTTTGATAGGCTTTTGAGCTAATAAAATTGGGAAAAATAATTGGATGGTTGAGAAAATAATTGGAAATGCCTTGTTGTTTGGCTGACGTAGAAAGATGTTCCTATAAGCTGTAAATCTCACTTAGTAGTACAAAATGGGGGGAAAATGCTCACAATTCCCTCCAGGTAAGCCGTAATTGAGACTTTCTTGCGAAAAGTGCAACTTTCTATCTCGACCAAACAACTTATATTATTCCGCAGTAACTCCTATTACATGGGAAATTTAACTTCCTGAGAATCACAACTTCTCCATAGTGACCCTAACGATTTGTATTCCTCGTAATCAAAAGTCAATATTAATAGCAACTTCTACTTGCTATATATATATATATATGCATTTCGTTAAAATAATATAAAGTCATGCATAAGTATCCGACCCTTTATATAGCTCATAGTTTGGAGTATTTTCTCCTTTTTACACCAATAAAATTAATTATAAATATTACTTGTTTCTTCATATAATGGTGATTGTCCAAAATGAAAAGTCAAAAGTCAGTACTTTGTAAATTGGATCATTGACTAGGTGTAAAATCTATATTGAGTTCATTGTGTAAATATAATTTTTGAGGCACTTGCCTCTTTATTACCTATGCTTCTTTAATTTTTTTAAATTTTCAAAATTACCTTAATAAAGTTTTGTAATGTCATAATATATTTCACATACACTAAAGATCAGACTTATACTTCATTAGCAATTTAGCAGAACTCTGGCAATGAACATACATGCATGATAAACAATCAAGAAATTCATCTAATTTCTTCTTCAATATTTTCCCTCCTTTATTTTAACAGGAAGCCTTGGTACCAAAGAGCAATAGACATGACAACATTATGGAAAGTAATCTTCAAATCACCAACAAGCAACAATTCAACCCTATGGAAAACCATAAAATCCACAGAAATTCAATCATCAAATCCAGGCAGCAAACAAAAGCTAAGAAAAAGCACATCTCTAAAGGTAGCAACTTCCTTCACAAGAGTATGCCTATGTGCTCCAATCTCCTCCTACACCGAGGTTTTCAACACCGATGTTCCTCCAAGAAGAAGCTATAGCTACCCGAGATCAAAACCGTTCCCCCCTCCACCACCACAACCAACCACTCATCAAGAAATGAGGATTTCGAGTGCAAGACATAGCATTGAAGGGAGGAAAATCTTTCGAGGAAAATCGTTGACAGACGACGTTTTAATGAGGAGGTTTGTTATAGAAGAGGAAGCAATGATGCAAGTTAGGAGAAGGAATCAAATGGAGGTTATTAGAAGAAGAGCTGCAATGAGGAGGAAAAAGCTTGGACCTAGCCCTCTTAGTAGAATGGTACTAGCTCAAGTTCATGAAGAGTGTTCTAATTGAAGTAATTTAGACAAAAAAAGAAGTACGCAAAAAGGCAATTTTTTTGAGCTTTTGTTATATGGGTGGGTTAATTAGTTGTTGTAATTGTTTTGTGTTATGTTAATGTTTAAGAATTAATTTTTGGGATATCCTTCTTTGGGTCATTTTATATGTTAGTTGTATAGTATACTCCATATTTGGTTTTGTCTTTGATCAACAAGAGTAAACATGCAATCTTAGGGCCTGTTCTTTTCGATTGAAACTGACTGAACTGAACTTATTAGAATTGATCTTAACTTATTAGAACTGAACTGAACTGAACTTATTAGAACTGAAACTTCTGTAGATAAGTTGAAAAGAACAGACCCTTAATATCTTACATGGACTTCTTCCATGGTCACCTCTAAATGGTGGTAGTGAAAACTTATCAGTTTGGTGGAAACTAAATTGTATTTGGCTGCAACCACAGTCAAAACAATGACTCTTTAAATTGTCTTTAGTTCCAACCATATCTGATCAATGATAAGAGTAAATAAACGCATAAGATTTGTTCACTTATATCTAACAGAGTACTCATATTTTTCACAATCTTATATGTTTACAGTTTACCAATACACACAAACACAATGGAGTGGATGGAGATTTTGTTTTTGAATGCAACCTAGGCTTGGCTTGGCCCAATAAGGACATATATATGGGCTGGTCCATTGTCAGCAAAAGATACTAGTATTAAGAGGCCTTAGATTTGACCATAATTTTGGACCAATGTTGGTTGGCGTATCACAAGACTGAGACCGGACAATGCTGTCAGGACACTGGGTTGACCGAGTACAACACCATGGACCATAACTCTATTGTCAAACCACTCAATCCAATCCACCAACTACCATGGACCAAATTGTTATGGCACGGCCATGCAGCAATTTTTTTTTTTTTTTTTTCCCTAAAGGGACCCTTAATTCTATTATATTTTCATAGTTAGTTTTAAATTATATTTCTTTGTAGAAAGAGTTTGTTTTAATCCTCATTAACAAGTTAAAAAAGTTAGTATCGGCACAATTATATATTGGGGGATTTTTTTTTTTTTATATTCCCTCCATCACATAGTTAGCTTTCAGAACTAGAAAGGCACGAGATAAGGTGAGTGCTTTTAGACAGATTTGTCCTTGCAACAATAGAATGAATAAATAATAAAAGGGGAATTTTAGGTGAGAGATTAAAGTAACAGAGATATATTAGGCTATGTTCTCGTCACCTGGAAAAAACTGAACTGAACTGAACTGATTGGAACTGAACTGAACTGATCGGAACTGAACTGAACTGATTACAACTGAACTGAACTGAACTGAATTATTATTATTATTATTATTATTATTATTATTATTATTATTATTATTATTATTATTACTATTACTATTACTATTACTATTACTATTATTATTATTATTATTATTATGATTATTATTATTATTAGCAAAAATTGAGTTTAACCACCTTTAATAATAGGGTGTTTTAAAA
>BSSO01007450.1:0-10967 GCA_030267885.1 Mesembryanthemum crystallinum | reverse complement strand
TGCCTAGGAGATTTGGAGACGGAGGGAGTACTTAGTTATACTTTACAAAGTTTCTACTTGCTAAAATTAAATATCCGCCTCAAGCTCTTGTGTTTTGGGTATTCATTCTCTGGCTGATATGCTTGGACTTATCAATTAAATATCTGTTTTCTGTACATTCAGGTTAGCATGAGTCTGAATATTACAGCAGATCTGCAGTCACTGTTTACTTGGAACACAAAGCAGGTTTGATGTGACGCTTTCCTGAATTCCTAGTTTTGATATCTCATTTTATGCTTGTACACAATACCTCCCTTGGGTACCACACCCTACTATTATGCAGACTTGGCTATGATTACACGATATGGTTAGGTGGCCAAGTGTCGGGTTCTGTCTTTTGACAGTTTTGCATGCACATGGCCTAAAAATGAAGTATTCAATTCTCCATACTGTGTCAGACTCAAACATCTGACGCAGATACTTAGAATTGGGGAGTACATGTAACATAGACAGCCCATACAGGCAGCTTAGTTAGTTCACCATATTTGATTAGGCAGACCAGGGCTCAAATGATACAAGGTTGTATAAGATGATATTTTGATGTCCATGTAGTTTGGACAACCTTCTCCAACCAATCTTATTGATAGGTATAGATGAGAGGATAACTTTTCCTCTCGATTTGTTGATTGATGTATATTAATCACGTTACTGTATGGTGTATATAATTGAATTTCTGCTTCACTGGTACTATTTAAGTTAAAAATTGTCCTAGAAGACAATTTCAGTGATTTGGCATTTTTCCTGTAGAATGGTGACTTGTTTTGTTGGTCTGTATTTACATGTAATTGTCTTACTGGGAAAATCCGTCATTTTTGTTGCACATTTGCTGTGCTCAGACTATATTTGCAAGTCCATTAGCCCTTTTTCTGGCACATGCATGTTTGTGTTCTATCCTACTTAAATCTGTACTCTACACTCTGTAGGATATGCATCTGCAGGTTAGACAATAGTGTGTATATTCATGCTAATAAATCAGATAACAATGCCATTTTTATCATCAGGAAAATTTACATACCACTCCTTTTATGTAGCATTTATCTGAACATTCATGCTAATAAATCCCCAGGCATGCCTTTTAAAGCTAAGATTATGAGATTAGTTGCACTTAAGCTATGTTGCTTAAACTCCTGATTTCAGATATAGTATCCCATGTCGGATACTTGACACTGCGACATGGCTATGGACACTCGGCACTCCATTTTAAGCCAAAAACATGCAGAATTTTCAAATTGGACATGTTTTAACATCGATATGGGCACTGAACATTCCATCTTCAAGCCGAGTGCAAGTAACATAGCATTCAACATAAGCCAAAGTCGTTATTTGACCTCTTTTATAACTTCCATCTGCAGGTGTTTGTGTTTGTTGCGGCAGAATATGAAACCTCTAAAAATTCGCTTAATCAGGTACGATGATTCTTATAGTGAAATATGTGAGTTTCATATTGGTGTTAACAATTAGCCTGTTAAATTCAAGAATGAGCTAAGGTTAGTCTTTTTCCCCGCTCTTCTGATAATGGAAATCCATCACTATTGGAACATTTACAAATGGTGGATCACCAATGTATAATGATCGAAACACATCACTATTCAGTTATTGGAAGGGAGCTTGTATCTCTTTGAAAATAGATGTTACTTTCAGGAAAGTTCGATTAACCTCCTTTGACTTAGGTTTCTCTTTCTTTACAAGATAGCTCTTGGAATATCCATTTAACAAACATTATGTTATCTATAAATATGCAAATATCCAAACAAGACGACTTTGAACAGAGATAAAAATCAAAAGTTCAACTAATGCATCAGATCCCAAGCAAATTTAACTTGGTGAAAGATGTAGCCATAGGCCATTGGTGGAATGAGAAGAAGCTATGTGCCTAGTATCAAGCTAATCAAGTTGAGAGGAGAAAGGGTAGGAAGGTTATATAGAGGATGCTAACAAAATGCAAACACAACTAATAAATATAGATCTAAGGGTAACTTATTTCACCTTTCTGCTTATGAGTACACATGTTCTTCTAACTCCATGACTTCTTATCGTGTCACATTTGATTCACGAAATTCCAGTTCAAACGGGTTCAGGTTATTTCATGTTTCGTATTTTTGGCCAAAACCTACATCGTGTTTGTCAGGTTTCTGGTCAGGTCATTTATGGAGAGGTCTACTCATGATCATTTTGGGATGTTTTCATATTATAGCTTAGAATTACTTCAAATTTAGAGTTATCTTTTTTGTTGCTTGGGTTTGAGTTTGTAATTCTTGGGTTGTCATAGGCCCAGGGTTCTGATCTTTTGAAGCCCAGCTTATGGTAGTATGAATGTAGACTATATCAATCTCTAGACATCTAATTGTGTTGAGGACTTGAGGTAGCTTCTTTAGCCCTGTAACACATCTTTGAGATTGGTGTTATCTAGCTGTCAAATTTATTAGTAGATTTGACCTGTGATTTCTGATCTGGGAATTTTGTTCAATGCCTATCTCGAGCCTTAGTGTTAGCATTCCTTACTTTTCTTGACAGGGTCCTTTTTCCTTGATACATTGTTAATTTTGACTATAGATTCATAACAATGTAATCACAGATTCATAAGCGTAAGTTCATGACTATCTATTTTAAATGATTTTTTTCCTGATTTTTTTTTTTTTTGAAAATTGAAAAAAAAATCTTCATAGATTCATAAAATATTACCAGAGATTAATATGTAATTTTCATATAGTACAGATTCATAGGATTTAAACGCAGATTCAATAGGGAGCATCTAAAGCTAGGTGCTACTGAGAGCACCATTTACCTATTGGTTTTAATCTCCCTACATGAGAAGGATTCGAACCCCTGACCAGTAGGTTGTGAGAGCGGGACACTACTACTTGTCCTCCCACCCAATCACCAGCTACCTCCTCTAATTGTGACCTTGGAGCAAACTAAAAAGAGGCACATTTGCTGTACTCACATACATAATTATGAAGCTCCAATGCCAAAACTGATATACTGATATCTAGAAAGAGTAGATCCATTTGTGTTGCTGGAACACAGATAACAGCAATAAACAACCAATAACTTTCATAGCTTTGANACAATTCTGCAATCTGGATTGCATACTGTTGCGAGCCTGCAATCCAAGATGCAGATAATCCTCACCCTCACATCCTGTGGCATTGTATGGTTGAAAATGCACTTATTTGGAAGCATGGGAACAACACGAAAATCCAAAATGAAGGTCGCAATTACAGTTAAAAAAATTGGAAAAAAAAATGAAGTTTCTGATGTGCCATGAACATTTAAGCTGCCATTCAAACGTCATTTTCTTTCTATTCATTGTACAGGTATGAATTGGGCCTTAGCCTGGTCTGGGACCATAACCTCCCCTTACCCTAACCATTGGGTAAGTGGTAAGGACCAATCTGGCCCAGCCCAAATCAATAACCACCCCACACCCCCCCAATAGAGTGCAGCCCCCCAGAATTAAACCCCAGAGAGGTGCTTGTAAGCATGTGGTTTTAATGCCGTTGAGCTATCAGGTCTTTATATGATTGGCAATGCCTTCTCTCCTCTTTGAGGGTAGTTGGATTTGGAGCTAAGAAGGGTGGATAATTGGTTGGTTTTGAATAGGGGATGAAGATGGAGTGTTAATTGCAATATCAGCTTCTGTAAGCAAACTAGTAAATTTGGAACTCAATATTCTTGGAAGGCAAACACATTAAAGTAATGGTGTACCCTATAGTTATAGTAGGCTGTCTAGGCCCTTTTGTACTGGTGCATTGCCAAGTTATGCTTTGTGATGAATAGTTTGTACCAAATTTAATTTATTTAAAAATTCTCTTGACAGCTTTCACTTTGGGATGCTATAATACCATCAAAAGAACATGCAAAGTTTTGGACTCGTATCACAAACAAATACAGATTTACTGATCAGGTAAGCATTCACAATGGACTGAACGTACCTCGTTTTCTCTGTTTCTGGCTGCCTCATGGCTATTTCATTGTAGTCATCTCTTTCCTCGCTTGTTGCTAGTGTTCTTGCCATCATCATTTTGAAGATGTAAGCTTTGTTGTTTCGTCGTTACCATATTGCATCAAGTTCGGTTCCGCAACTTACTTTTTATCGCACATGATACTATTTATTCTGTTTCCATTTAATTCAATGCTGTTTAGTTGAAATGAACAGAACCTCGGCCATTTTTATCCGCAGCAGCTTAGCTGACAACTCACTTATAGCAACTAGTAGGATGACAAACTTGGGAATTGCTGTTTCTATTGCAGGGCAATACTTTGCGAGGGAAGGAGTTCAACTTGACGTTGCACTGGCATGTCATGCCCAAAACGGGAAAGATGTTTGCTGACAAAATAGTAATGACAGGGTACCAATTGCCGAAGGAATATAGATGACTTAACTGTGCCTTTGTTTGGTAGAACCTAGTACTCCAAATGTACCTCAATGATTATCTTAGTTGACTTTGCATGCAATTTAATAAAAGTAAAATTTATGGTGTCAAATGATCTGGAGAGAGTTTTACTGAAGAATGGACCAAAAAGGAATGACGATACTTCAATAAAAAATAAAGAGATAAATACTCCATCCGTTCCCACTAAAATCTTTACATCAAAGAATTGCACGTAAATAAGGAAGTTTGGATTGGTGTGAGACTTTCAATTTTGCCCTTAGACTAGTATTGAATTAATAATAGGAAAATTTAACATCAATAATCCTTAGTTTGAGGTATAAAACAATATTAATCCCACCTTTGCATAAATCTTGGAATAATCCCAAGTTTCAAAGTCTGTCACCACAATGGTCCCAGAGTGGACGACATTAACATCCGTTAACATTTTCGCTGACATGGTTGTGGTAGCTACTTAAAAATAACCCTAAATCAATAACTCACATCTCAAAAATCAAAGCAAAAATGTAAACGGATGTCAAAGTCGTCCACTCTGGTACCATTGTGGTGACACAAGTTGAAACTTGGGATTATTCCAAGATTTATGTAAAGGTGGGATTAATATTATTTTATCCCCTAACCTAGGGGTTATTCATGTTAAATTTTCCTTAATAATATTTTTAAAAGATGAGAGGGGAGATAGTGGGTAGAATATACATTTCAACCAAAAAAACATATTTACTTTAGGCTATGTAAAGATTTTAGGTGGAACGCCAAAAATGGATGGTGTAAAGATTTTAATTGAACGGAGGGAGTAGTAATTGTGAGACAAAGAAGTAGCTTTTTGATACTACCAGAGTCAAAGTTGAACCTTCGGGACGCAAGAAGAGATAAGAACTTGAAATTCCAATAGAGTTCAGGTGTGGAGGTTTCCTTTTGTCACAATAAGCCATTAATTTTTCTAAAATACCATAAGGCACGCTGTCTTGCTCAATTTATATAGCGAAATGATGACTCATAGTTATATTAATATTGGGTCGTATTTTTTCAATGATGGATAGTGATCCTAAACTTTCTTTTTACCTTTTTTCTGAGAAAAATAGAGATCACAAATTCACAAGTGATGTAAGTAAATACTAGCTCCGAATATCTATTCCACTTTGAGCAAAAGAGCCAAATAACGTGGCAACACAACTTTAGACTTACAATGGAATCTTTTATTCTACATAAGAGATTATGCTCTTACCACATGAGTGGTAGCTTAGTGGTTGAGGCTTATGTCCATTTGTCTAAGGTCATGAGTTCGAATCTTGAACGCAACTTGAAAGTGCTTGCCATGAGGTTATCAGGACAGTTCGTTCAACTCACTAGCACTTGTGTGTGCTGTGGTGACGGGCTCTCTCTCAGAGAAGCAGTTATAGCTCAAACCGGACATTGCACAGCGCGCGCGGGGGCTAGTATAGTAACGCCATGCTTTTTTCCAGCCAAAAAAAAAAAGAAATTGCTCTTGACAGAAATTATCTCGTAATGCTGTATATATTGGGCCCTACAGTAAGGATCATGTGGCCTCTATATGAGTATGGGCTTTGAGAAATCTAGAATTATGAAGAATATTATTGGTATGTTATCCTAAATTAACGTCAATGGGGACTCCCATCAGTTCCAGTCACTGTTCCAACTTTAAAGGGTTATCCCTTAGTGTAAGTCTCTATCATGGTTAGCGACTGGAGTACCAATAATGTTTCTAGCTTCACTGGATTCCATGTTCCCACTCTGCCATTTAAGATGAAAAATTATGCAGTTGGATTATGACAGTAACTCAACTATACATGGCTAACCATAGACCATAGTAGAGAGTATAGGCATCTGTTCAAATCATTTCTCTCATCTTACAATTAATCCATTTTAGTTCAGTTCAATTCAGTTTATCGATTTTATTTTTTATTTTTTTTCCTATCGATCCATAGATCCGCTGGTTATATTAAGTGGTGTTGTGATGAACAATTTGGAAGCATGTTGACTATGCTTGATCCAAACTATGCTCACTATATAAAGTATCTCATGATGCCTAGGGTCTGCAAAACAGAGGTCAAAACCGATTCCTCGGCTTGAAAGTTAAGATATAAAGAAAGAGGAGAAACAAATATAGCACAAATGCACAATACAACGCAAAATATTTTGACATGGAAATCCAACAGAAAAAAAATACCTTGAATCCACTTTTAACATACAACAGTAAATTTTGTTCTTTCTCATGCACATTACTGAGTTTATGTACTTAAAACCCTTTATCAATGGTATTCAATTTGAGCTCACCCCACACGCTCATCCTTGGAGCTGTTTACAATTTTGAGTAACTTATATTTTTCACTTTCTTTATTTTGTATTTACTTTTGGGATCTTAATAATTTATTTTGGTTATAGGAACAAAGGGACATGTGACGAGAGGATAGAATAGAAGAAACAGAGATGGAACATGTTCTGCTGCTCAGGGAACTAACAGCTTGGCAGAACATGTGTAGTAAGTTCACAATGATTTGAAGCTCAATTCTTATCTAATCTTTCAGCAATATTTTCACATGGCTTAGGATGATTTTTGGAGAGCTTTTAATCAGTTCAATCTACCCAGATATTATCCTACGGTGGTATGTTTGGAGAACAAGGAAAGAGGATGAGTCTTATGACAAGTAGGACTCTACAACTTTCCCAGTCTTGTGATATTGATAGCTAGACGAATTTGGAGGAATTTCTAGAGGTAATTCACTTCGTTACTAACTACTGCACAAGGAAAGATATCCAAAGATAATGGAAAGATATTGAATATTATGTTTTCTTAAAGCGGTTAGTTTCTTAAAGCCTTTATAAGTCTTCTCGATTTCAAGAAGGAAGATGATCTAAAAAGATGGGAAGTTGGACGTGGTTTTCTTGCCTATATAATGAGAAATTCAAGCCAGAAGAAAGGAGGCACGTCCTTAAATTATATAACACGTTGCATCAGCAGTGGGAACTGTTCGAGGGTTAGGGCTAGAAGCAGTTCATTGTGGTGTTTCACCCTTCGTAGTTGATTTTCTGGCATGGTTTCTCTTCCCTTTTCTTTTCTTTTGCTTTGTGGCATGAGTACTTAGCTCCTTTGCTCAATAGACATTAGATTTAAGGCATGTAACAAGTTCATGAGACAAGTCTTGTGTTTTGTTTGAATAGTAAATGTTTCTTTGAAATATTTATGTTTTCCCAAATCGTATGATTTATTATTTGATGATTTAGTCTAAGTACGTGGCCTTTAGTTAAATCACAGGTCTAATGCTAGTTGATGAATCTAGGACTGTAGTTGCTTAGAGGATTTAACATATGTGATAATTAATTGGTGTTAAGATAGTCAAGCAGCTTATTTCCCAATTCATGCAATTCAAAATATAGGGTAAATCAACTCTGCAAGTGATGTGCTGGTTGTATAGGGTTGGTGATGACTTTCTAACTCATTAATGTTGCCATTGAAATAAATCTCGTGCGCATTTGAACTAGGGTTGTTTCAAAGGAAAGTTATGGCATTTTAGCATCTAAGGTTCCGCAGTCAATCTATTTGATGAACCTTTGTATGTATCTATGATTTAATTATATTGCATGGTGGATTTTAATTGTCCATTGAGTTATCCATTTAAGTGATTTCTTTTTCTATGTTTGTTTTAGCTAGTTTAGTTTAGGCTCATTAATTACTCCAAAATTCCTCTTTTCATGATCACAATTGCATGTATAAAGGTTATTCATTCACCATTGTATCGACCCTTACTTGTCTTCTCTACTTGTATTTAAGAGTTTAGAAAGTGATTTACTTTTATTGCAGGAACGACACGCATGATGCAACAAATATAAGGAGACTTGGTTGCCAAAGGGAATTGTTGGACCCGCGATGCCTTCTTATTCATGGTGGAAATGCTAAGGTGATCCTGAGTCGCGATAGATCATTAGACAATGTGACCCTTGGTTGAGGTGAATCATGAGAAATGTGTCCCTTAGCTAAGGCAGACAATTGGATAAGGTAAATCAAGAGCAAGGTGGATAATAGAATGTTGTGACCCTTCGTAGAACTGAATCATAGAATAGAGGATCCATGGTTGCTTTAGATCTTGATTGCTAGTAGGTGGACCCTAAACTTCTTTAAGAAAATACGGAGGTTTGGAAACGTGCTTAAATTTCAAAAAAATTCAAACTTTTTCCAAGAAAACTGATATTTTCAATTCTCCAAATTTATAAAGGAGTTGGAAAATCTCAAAATGACGTTTTCTAACTTTCCTTTATAAATTTGAAAAAAATAAAAATTCAAAATTTTCCAAGCATCCAATCAGTTTATCTACCTCCCCACCCTTCCCGGCCCCCCTTCTCCTTCATCACTTTTCATTGGCCATAGCTTCCACCAAACATTCACTATTTGTGGTGCTTGCTGGTCACCACTCGACAGCGGCGGACAATGAAAATCTCACTCCTAATGTCATCGGTTGCAGACAACCACCATGATGGTGGTTGGGTTGTTGAACTCATTGTAATTTTGTGTAATTCGAACTTGGAACTCTTCTCTTTCTTGTTTCATTCTCGTTGCGGATTTCTTTCGTTGAGACGTACGGTGAGCACGTATTTTGTGCATAATTTTTCTATTGCGCTCATCCGACTTGGATTTTAGTGATGTGGATCGATTATATCGAGTGTTATCCTTTATCTTTTATCCGGTTTACTACTTGGGTATGTCTCTCGATTTTTGTGATTTCAGTAGTTTAATGAACCAATGAAGTGTATTTGGATCGAGTTTATGGTTCAACAGCTCCTTTTGAGAAAGGAACGTAAATGCTATCAAGAGCCAAGAGGCGAAGAAGAGAAGAAAGTCGAAGTGTTTAATGCCTACTTTAAGCATGACCGTGCTCCATCCATGCTTAAAAGGGGCGTGACCGTGCCAGTTGAGCAAAATATCCAATTTTTGCGATCTTCCTAGGAGCACGACCGGGCTCTTTTCCTGCTCAAATATGGCACGACCGCGCCACTACTGCCGATGACGTGTTTATGCGGCTTTCTCCCCTTCTTTTGGGGAGACTTTTGGGCTTCTTCTTATGATATTTGGGTGATATAAAAGGGCTTGTAAGCCTAAGTCTTCATGATCCAACTTTATCCATAATTCCTATACTTTCTAGATAAAGAAAACTAGTTTAGGTTATTGCCTTATTAGATTAAACTTATCGCTTTGTACGAGTCATTGAAGATTGTTCATCAACTTTTGGAGCAATTATTTCAATTAAAGATTTTTTTGATTAATTTCTTCTCCTTACTTAACTTCTACCTCCTTCCATTGCTTCTTCCATTTTAGTTTCTTAATCATGCTATTACATTATATTATTCAATTTTAGTTTGCAAATTTCTCATGCTTGTGCTTCCTTGTTACAATTCTTGGTTAAAATCATGAGTAGCAAATTTCTCATAGTCTATGATTGATGTAGCTTTGCTAATTTACTTGATGTTGGGATAAATTTGATTGCTAACTTGCCTTCGAAAATCGTTGCAAATGGTCTTTTGTATGCCCTTGTTAATCGTTTTTTCTTGAAAAAGATACATGTTTAATTAAAGTGACTAGTATAAAATCGAAAGAGGAATATCCGTTACCGGGTTGCAGTTGGTTGTCTTGATAGCTTAATCACGAAATTAGATTGAGTTTTCTCGTGGACATTAAGATTGAATTTCGTACTTAATGCTCTTGACTCATTGTGCCCCATGAAAATAAGTGGTATACTCTTGTTGGGTTTGGCCTAATTATTGTTTGAAAGAGATTTTTGGGTGTCCTTTATCCGTCCTTGCAATGGTTGAAATTGGCATGCTAGTTGAGTTTATCATGTTATTCAAGTAAATTAGTTTAGTGAAATCAACCCTAGGCCTTTTGTTTATGATTATGTGGGACCTGGGACCGATCCCCCTCCCTGTGGGGGGGAGGGAGGAAGGCGTCCTGCATTATTGCATGCACATGGCTTGTTTTAGGTGTCGTAACCGTTTTTATCATGTTTCGTTCGGTTTGTTTTGCAATGTGAAGAAGTCGCCACCTTGTTTTTAGAAACATGGAAACCGCGAAGGCATCTAACACGAATATTTAGAAACATACCATGATCGTGCCAAATGTGCCCTATTCCCGACATGGGGCGTGACTTCATGTTGCCCGAAAGAGACTCAAGTTCGGGGATGTGAGATCTACTCAAATGGATCAAATCTTTGTCATCGCATTCACATGATGTTCAACATTTTAGCCCGATTCCTAGTTTATGTCTAGGTGGTTTATCACACACTATCTACCAAGAATTTGTGTTTTAGTCAAGTGAACATGAGATTCGTTTCATGCATGGTTTATTTAAATATAGAGACAAGTCAAGCCAACAAATCACTTGATGAATGTTATCTAAGAGTTAATGATGATAATAAACATGTTATGCTGTTAAGTCAGGTGAAGACTCAAGAGGGGGAGGGGGTGAATTGAGTCTTACGATTTTCCTTTTTATTTCTTTCTTAAGGAATTGGTCGAGTTTCTTA
>BSSO01007449.1:0-10968 GCA_030267885.1 Mesembryanthemum crystallinum | reverse complement strand
TAAATCATGAGTTGCAGTCAACTTTTCAAATTCGTATACCTCAACGTATTTCTCGAAACGTCGGTATACCTTTGTGTATTTTCACTAAACCTCGGTATACCTCAATGAAATTTTCCCTATTTTAAATTGTTTCAGTTGGCTGGATTCTTTGCACTGTCATCCTTGGGACCTTGTTTTCATGGTTGGCGATTACCATGTCCCAAAGCTTCTTCTCAATTTGCTCCTTAGCCAGTTTTGAGCCTGATTTTCTAGGGTGTCATTCTCCCAAGAATTTCTCAATCATCCTCGTGCTTCGAGAGGTTAAGAATGGCCTCACCTACACAGAAATAATAACAATGGTTAGAACAAAAAGAATGTGTAGATAACAGTCCGGAAAAAGAAAAAGTGTAAATACCCAAATCACGAGAATCGGAAAGGCGAGCATAGACAAAGAAGTCCGGTTTGAGGAAGTTATCCCTAAGTTGCCTGGAGTGCTCCTGAAGTGATCTAGTTGGTCACGATTTGATAATTTCCTATAGCTTGTTTGCGAGCATGTCAGCATAATTCGGTTTGTCCGGATCCACAAAGGGAATCCAAATTAGCCCTTAGCATGCCCAAGTAGACCTAGTCCTTCCATGGCTTACGTGAGCACCCTTCAACTCTTATCATGTAGATGTTGATGGCTTAAATTGTGAAGGGACCCTCGTGCAAGATAGAATATACGACATACGGCGATAAAGGAGAACACCATCAGAGCTTGGGGTGAGTAGCGTAGTGGCGCACTCCCCACTCGTCCCCAACAATGACTGGGCTTCGAGTCTCATTACCCACAAAGGTTTCTTTGCCTGTTTAAAAAAAAAAAAAGAAAAAAAAGAAAAGGAGAACACCATCGGCCATCACAAGCTGGGCAAAGCTCGTAACAAAACCATCATCATTTTATAGACGAAGTTATCAGCCACAACACAAGAAAGTTGAAAGTAAAATGTTGGACCCATTATTTAATGCAATTATCTTCCTTATCTAAAAAAATGTTGGACCCATTCACATTCGTGCCTTCAGCTTAGGAAAGTTCACCGTCATAAGGGCAGTTTCCTTCTTTGCCACTTTGGAGCGGGCCCAAGTCACTTTGGTCACTTGAGAAGGATCCCTCCTCACAACGTTTATCGAGGCGAAGTCCTCATCCCCTTAGTTTTAAAAAGCGTGCCTCGCAAGGCGCAGTGAGGCGCCAGCCTCAACGCCTCCGATGATCGAGGCGATGCGATCCCAGGAGGGGCGCGCCTCAAGGCGCCTCCGATGAGGCGCAAGGCGGCTGGAGGCCGCCTCTTTGTCATTTTCAAGTGTTATGTGTTAGTGAGAGAAAGGGAGTAGAAGAATTGAGCTAAAAACATGATAAACCCACAAATCAACTCTTACCCACTCAACAGAAGATAAATACTAGCCAAAACCCTCAATTAATTGCAAAGAATTTCTTCAAATTGAACCCATGCCAAACAAAAACAGATCTAGGGTTTGATAGAACCCAGATCTGCGAAATTGAAGTCTGGGAGAAGAAGAGTAGGAAATAAGTTGAGGGCTTTTGGTCGACTGACATAGCCGAGCTAGGTGGTACAGTCACCGGTGTAGATGGCCGGCCGCCGGGCATCGGAGAGATGAGAGACTAGTTAGAGCACTGTGTCGCTGCCTCTGATGTTCATTTCTCGATGATGTTCTGACTGTTTTCTTTTCACTCTCCTCTCTCTTTTTGTAAGAACAGCTGTCTTGTTAGTTTTATATTAAATAATATGTTAGTTGGATGCAAGCTGTACAGCATGCTCCTAACCAGTCATTTACGTTCACAGTCATTACTGCCACTCTGCTAGTCAGGCAGTCACTATAGTAAACACAGTACCTTATTGCTGCATCAAGACCATTTTTTTTCTTTTTCAATTTTATTATATCCATTTTTGGTCTAAATTTTAATATATTTAAAAATATAAATTCAAATTTCTACTAATGTGTTTTTATTTTTAATTTTTTATCATTAATGAAAAAATGTGCGCCTCGCGTCCGTGAGGCATGCGCCTTCGCCTCGCGCCTCAGCTCCGGGGACCCTTTGCGCCTCGGTGCCTCGCGCTTTTTAAAACTAAGCTCATCCCTTAAGGTGCCCTCCTTACATCTTCGGCCAATCTTAGCATTTGGCCACCTCCCTCACCGTCTTCCTTGTGTGCCTTTGTTCTCGAAGCTTTTGTATAAGCTATACATGGTCGATGGGTAGGATCGAGTTGGGTTAGCCCATTTAATTAATGGGCCGTGTCAGGGGTGGTCAAAAACCTTTACTAAATGGGCAGTTTGATTTGTCTGTCTTGTTTAATTTACTCAAAATGAATGTTTCTGCAGTTGGGGCCATCACCTTTGAAGCCCACTCTCTTGTACCATAGTGTAGTGTATAGGAGTAGCATTGAAATATTTATAAGTAAAGTATTTATCTATATTTAATGTTTTTTTTTCTTAAAATCACCTAGAAAGTTCCCCAATGCTCTTATCACTTCCGACTTCTCTTATTCTCTCTCTACAAAATATCAACAAGAATTTCTCATTAAAGCAAAAAAAATCCAAATCTCACATACATATCTCAATTAGCAAAAATTCTCTCCCCTTTCTTTTTCCATTGCGTTTCTCTCTCCTGTAGAAGAGTTGTGACTATTACGAAATTATCAAGAAAAATTGAGGGAGACAGAGTGCTTATAGGTTATGAGAGATTTGTTCAGAAAAGTTGCTTGGTGAGTGAAAGATGACGGAGGGGTTGAAGGACGTGCAAAGAAGTGAAAGAACAGTGACCCAACATGTTTTTTCCCCTTCGTTTTTATTTAGAAAGTCGAGGACTTGATAACCTACCTGTCCCAACCATTAACAAAACAGTGGATGGTTGACTCGGTACTGGTTTATTAATTGGCAAGAAGGTATAACTTTAAGGACGTCTAGTATTTTTAGTTAATTAATTCAAACAATACATTGCTAAAGTAACCTCTTTTTTGTGAATTGATTAATATAAAATATTCAGATGATTGTGTGTGTTTGAATTCCATGCGTTTAACAGTCGGCCAAGGGAAGGTTGTTATTTGGCTGGATTTAAACATGGTGGTGTTAAATTTGTGACAATTATTAGGTTTCCCATGCGTATTTTAAGTCGGTCTAATGATAGACTTGATTTATGACAGGAGTTTATTACCAATATAATATATTAAGATGATTGTGTGTGTTTGATTCCATGCGTTTAACAGTCGGCCAAGGGAAGGTTGTTACTTGGGTGGAATTTAAACATGCTTGTGGTGATAAATATGCGACAATTATTAGGTTTCCATGCGTATATTAAGTCGGTCTAAAGATAGACTTGATGTCTGGCGGGAGTTTATTGTCAATATCTGATCATTGTGCCAGGAGTACCACTTACAAGTTGGTTTTTCTGTCCAAAGACTGAAAATGAATGTTGTGCTACGTATCTTACGATGGGATTTGCCATTATAAAAATCTGTTAATACAAGTTAGATTCGGATTTTGATTATACACCTGATATTTTGTTCTCTTTCAGCTAATGCTTGTACGATGTCTGCAAGTACAAACATCCTTGTGCTTGATGGCACAAATTCTAAGTGTTGGTAGATGAACGTTATGATTGTTCTTGGTTGCATACATCTAGACCTTGCACTTAGGACTAAGCGTCCCGTTGATCTTACAACTGATAGTTCCTTTGATCAAAAGAGGGACATGGAAAAGTGGGAACGCTCAAATCACATGAGTCTTGTGATCATGAAACGTGTAAATACGGTGTCATTTAGGGGTATTATGACCAAGGAGGATAATCTCAAACTGTTCCTTACGGAACTTGAGAAGTGTTTTGTAAAGAAATGAAAAGAAGGGAACAAATACTTTTCTAAATAGTCTTGTTTCCACGAGGTATAAAGGAACAGAGAACATAAGAGAGTACATTATGGTAATATCTCATTTTGTTTCAATCAGTTTAAGGCCAGTTACAACTGTCAAAAGGAGAAATTAACTTGTAATGAGCTCATCTCACATTATGTTGATGAGAAAGAGAAAATAAAGCAAGATAAGACTGAGAGTGCTCATTTCAAGGACAACAAAAAAGAAAACGGAGCAAGGAAATTGTGTTAAGAGTCTTTAGAGGTAGAAGCCAAGACTTCGAATACAATTTCCTTACTCCGCTTTCTTTTTTGGTTGTCCGTAAAATGAGCACTATCAGTCTTATCTTGCTTTATTCTCTTTCTCCGAAGCACAATGTGAAATGAGCTCATTTCTCCTTTTGATAGTTGTAACTGACCTTCAACTGATTGAAGTGTTTAGGAAGAGATATCAAAAGTAATTGTACAAGCAAAGTCCTCAGATAGCACTCACTTTAGTGCTTTTAGTCTTGAAGCAAGATGAGACATTACCATAATGTATTCCCTTATGTTCCTTGTTCCTATTTAACTCGTGGAAACAAGACAATTTAGATTAGTATTTGTTTCCGCATTTTCGCTTTTGCAGTACGTTTCTCAACTTCTGTAAATAACAGTTTAACAAAAAAAAAAAAAAAAAGATATGATCTTCCTTGGACATAATACCTTTTCATGATTGCGGATTTGCACGTTTCATGATCACAAGACTCATGCGATTTGAGCGTTCCCACTTTTCCATGTCCCTCTTTTGATCTAGAGGAACTATCAGCTCTAAGATCAGCGGGTCACTCAGTACTAAGTGCAAGGTCTAAATCCATGCAACCAAGAACGATCATAACATTCTCCTCTAATACTTGTAATTTGTGCCATCAAGTATAGGGATGTTATTCATACATGCACACATCCTACCATCATTAGCATTAACTTAAAGAAAACAACAGGCCCACAATCAAAATTTGAATTTAACTCTAATCTAACAGATTTATATAATGGTAAATCCCATCACAAGAAACATAGCACAACGTTGGGATTTAGTATTTGGACAAAAAAATTAACTTGTAAGTGGTACTATTGGCGCAGTGATCAAATCTTGACAAAGAACTCCTGTCATATACATCAAGTCCATCTTTAAACCGACTTAATATACACATGGAAAACCTAAAATTTATCACCACAAGCACGTTTGAATTCTGGCAAAATAACAATCTTCCTTTGGGCCGACTATTAATTGCATGGAATTCAAACACAAACAATCATATGATTCTTTAAAATTAGGATTTTTTGTGAAACACTACCTTTTATCATGCCCACTTTGTGAATAACTACTTTTTTAAAAAAATTTGCGAACGACGACCTTTTAAGATCACTTTTCTTGTAAAATGATACTTTCGGTTGGATTCCGGCGAAACATTCAGTGAAATCCCGAAAATACCCTCACGTGAGCCACCTAACCCTCACCCATCTTTCCTCTGAGCTTTATTTCGAAAAGAAAATAGAAGATTAGAGCAAAAGATGTAGAATCGGGAAGAAGTTGAGAGATAATAGAGAAGAGGAAGAGGAAGAAACAGGAAAAGGGTGAGCTTTTATGTGGCTTACATGACAGGATATGAGGGTATTTTCGAGATTTCATTCAAAATTTGGCCTAATTCCGACTAAAGGTATTATTGCACAAGAAAATCCATCTTAAAAGCTCGCAAATTTTTTTTAAAAGGTATTTATTCACAAAATGGGCATGATAAAGGATGGTGTTTCACAAAAAAAATCAATTCACAAAAAAGAGGTTACCTTAGCAATGTATTGGTTGAATTAAGTAATTCAACATATTAGACGTCCTATATTTATACCTTCTTGGCCGGTTCATAATGGGTCGGGTTGGGTCATCCAATGGGCTCTGGAGCATGGACTTCTTTGATAGGTGATGTGTCGCGTGTTGGACATACAGACTGACACTTGGACACAAGATAAGTGATGTATCGCGTGTCTGTGTCGTGTCGTGTCGTGTCTCTGTCAGTATTCATATTCTGTCCGTTTAATGTAGCTAGCGAGGACCTGCCCATTTGCGCAGGACTAGTGTAAATGCTCGAACATACTCATTTTGGGGTTAGACTCATAAGATGGGATACCCTTGGAGTTTCTTTTTCTTAAGCTCTCTTATTGGAAACTTGTTTCATGACGCAGAGAAGTTGATATTTATCATAACAAACATGGTTGTAACCTAGGATTCGGGCAACGGCGGTTCTCCCTTGGTACCCTATTCCTTGACAGTGGGGACCTGCATTGTTCTAAGTGGAACCGGTTTAGATCAACCTTCGGCTCCACTAGTTCTATAAGGAGCGGGACCCTTGCTTGGGCTATAGACACTCTTATGAGTGGGAACCTCTGTCCTATCTCGGCAACGTGAAGGAGAATTTGGTCTTGTGGTGGCCTCGTTTGGGTTGACTGAAGCCTTGTCCAAGAGTCCTCTTCGGAGCATGAATTTACTATTTACCTCCCCCTCCACTCTTTAGCTGGCCTCAATTATATGCATAGTGACAGATGAAGGATAAAAAGCAAAAAGAGAAATATATCTGGCAAGGAAAAATCGAGTCTTGACCTCACCGTCTACGTCTTCTTCTGTATCCTTCAAAGACTTTGGAACTTATGTATCTATTTCACAGCAAATGCAAAAGTGCAAAGACAATGGATGCAGACGTATTTATAGACAAAACACTGGAAATTTTAGTGTTACCACATGTGTCGAGCATGCTGAGATACACGCCCTCCTCATCAATGACAGACAACTGCCACCCACTTCGTCATTATAACTCCCAACAACTAATAGCTAATAACTCTTTACTGTTCATCAACGCCCAATCAAAGAAAGCCAATAAATGGAATCCTAGGACATCGTTTGCTGAGCATGAATTGATCTCGCAACAAGACAGACCAACTTGGATAATGACACAGCATATCTACACGTGAGCCTGTGCCAAGGCCAATCAAACCATCATTATGCAGTTCGGAGGAACCTCGATGTAACCTTGGCAGGGGGGCACGAGCCATGCCTCCTAAACTCAGTACTACTTGGATACATCGTTATCTAATCATGTAATACAAGCGCATACACACCCATACAAATCAAGTTGTCATAATTACACCCTCAGCCAGAGCTTAGCTGAGGGAGAGCACAAACAACCTAGTAGATAAGGAGCTTCCGTACAACTTGTACTTTGGCGAGACCGCGAGAGGCATGAGCAACACCTCTTAGGTTATGAGCTTGTAAACCATGGGAGATTGACTAGACCACTGACCAAGCTCTATGACTTACAAGTTTGCCTCGCACTATGCAAGTGGAATTCAGAAATGAGGGCATAATGATGCATCTTTTGGATACAAAGGACATTGGACAAGAAGACGATATTTAGTAAACAACGTCAACAAGGTGCACAAGCCCAATGCCTCGTTGAAAAAGCATATCTCCTTCATATTTCTAAAGTAACGTTATTCCACCATACAACATATCCAATACCTTGGCCTCGGCAAGGGGCAATAGTCAAAGGTCTATGTCTAGGAATGACTTCATAGACTTGGTAGGTGTCAAGGACGAACTCATCTGATCATCATCTCAAAGCTAATGCCTCGCCCATGGACCCATGGTAGTAAATATCGGCCAATAAAAAAACGTATCAATCGATACGTATCGGTTTTTGAGGATGTCAATACGCAAAATTCCAATACGTCAAGGGGTGCTTGATACGGCCAACATGTGGCCAATACGACCATAACATGGCCTATACAATCGACAAATAGTCGATAAATGACTTATACGGCGGATACCATCGCCCAACGACACCGCAACCGTACACGTGAAACCCATATAAGTCTGTGTATGCGACGTCTTGACCGTTATCCTGATTACTACAGATATTGTGGCTTCGAACCTTGAGTTGGCACAACATGCATGTAGGAGATCATCCCTCATCACGATCCCAACAATGAAGCCTCTTTGTGCCACATATTTCGGTACAGTATGTTTTATAACTGCCCTCGTATAGATTGACAACATTTAGGACATGTGTCCTAACTCCTAAGTATATTCGGGGCATATCCCACCTCCCTCTAACCCTGTCCTCAACCCATTGGACACTAAAGGATGATCATTTGCCTATAAATAGGCCGTCGTTCCCGGATATCAAGGTATGGAAACATCTGTACCACAAAATCCACATACTTAATGAACATTCCCTACTTTGATAAGTGACATATTCATTCCCGTCCTCATTCCTTCGTCCTTGGATCCTCCCTTCCGTAGTCAAGTTTGAGCACTAACTTGACCATCAGAGCACCTTTCGTGGAAAACACACTGATTAAATTCAAGCCAAGGCCAATCAATGTTTTTGTAACTGAGCTGGATGAGGTAGTATTACCTCCATGCTCCGTCTAGTGAAGATACCTCCATAAACACCCATTACGTGCCCAACATAGTGGTATTATCTCCGGAAACACCATGCCCGGGCATAACTATTTACGAGTTTGCCTCGCGCTATGAACACCCAACTCAAGTGGAGGCATAATGATACTATCATTTAAATACATGGAACATCATACGAAGGACTCAAGGTAGCCTTGGCAGGGGGAGAGAGTTGAAGTTCCCCATCCAGCCAATCTCATTCGATCCATTTTGAAGGCCACATAAGACTAAACAGCTCGTCCCTTCCCTTGAATGCTTTGGCAGGGGGCACGAAGGTCTCTTCTATGGCAGCACACGTCCAGGACATGTGTGTAGGGGATCCTTCCTTGCCACTGGTCCCCTACAAGAAAACCTCCAGGCACCATATCAGCATAGTACATTTTGTAGCTGGCCTCGTACGAAAAGACGACTTCCAGCACACCTGTCCGAGCATATTCCACTTCACTGAGCATTGTGTCGTCAGAACATCCAAAAAGTAAATGGTCGTCTATGACTAGGTCGCCATTCTCAGAAATCAAGGTAACACATTGCTCTCACGAAACTCATTTGATTAGAAACCATTCCTTTCTTTGACAAGTGACCACCTTCTTTTCCCTTCTCACATCATTCCTTCGGTCTTGGCTCCTCCTCGCACCATATCTCTCCATCCAGTCAAGTCCAAACACTAACTTGACCATCAGAGGGGCTTTCCTGGGAACACCCAGTCACTTTGTTTGTTTTGTAGGCACTCTAACCAAAGCACTTTGGCTTAGTTCCAGTCAAGCCCAAGGACGAGCGGCCCTCACGAAATTGAGCTAGACAAGGTGGTATCACCTCCCCTCAAGTCTAGATACCCTCGTAATTAACCATAACACAATCAGATGTCCACATTCCAAAATCTTTGCCTGACTGCATAATATTTTTGCTTTGCTTGTGTCGCTGCTAAAAAGGATTTAGTTGTTTAGAACAAGCCTTTTAGATCTTTTTAGGAGACTTGAGTCGTGCATAAATGATTAATGCCTATGCTCTTTGGTTTATTTGCACTGCCGTATGTGTGTTAGTTCTTGTGGCTGTTAAGCCATTCTTCTTGCATGAAATTACATTGGACCATTTTGAACTTAAGACAAACACCCAACCGGAGAACTTTCATTATAGATAACACGACTGTCTATCTGTATAGTTCTGATTCTTCTACAACTCATGAGATCTTGTCTCTTTCTTTTTTTGTTAATGAATCTATCTGATAGTGTGCTTTTGCCTTTATCTCTTTTTAAATGAGGTACCTATCAATGTCTTCTGGCATTAATTATTCTTCTAATGGTTGGTTTTATAATGATGGTATTTTCCAATTGGTATCCTTGTGGTATCGCGAATTCCAGTTGGTACCCAATCTCATTTACCAAATCCAGTAGCTACACCTTTGGGTTTTATTTAGTGTACTCCGTGACCCATTTTGTTATTTCTGTCAATTGTTCGTTTAACAATGGCTGAACTCAAACTATTCTTCCCCTCCAATGTCTACTTAGGTGTTTCTCACTTCAACAGCTTCAACGAAGTCCAATTCCTTCTTTCTTTCTCCTGCTCACCAATGGTTGCTTCTCCACCCATCATCTTACTTGCCCACATTAATGAAACCAATTCATTTCAATAAAGCAATAGATTAAAGGCAAAGGCCAAACTGGAAACCAAAAAGTCATTCAAATTCGAATGAGACGAACCAGATGCCTATTAGATCTGAGAGATGGGCCCATAGTTTTCGAATCGGGTCCAGTACCGAGCAAGCTCTAGGTAGGCCAATTACCAACAATGTCGAAGGTCGAGCTGGTTTCACTGTCAGAGGGTCATCGATGGGAGTGCGTGGATGTAGCTGTTGCCGGAGAAGTTAGGTCTCTTATGACTCTTGGTAGTTGCTAGAGAGATAAAGGGGCTTAAGGCAAAGGTAGTGAGTGAGTGTAGCGACGTCAACATTTTGACAGGAAAAACTACAGGAAATAACACATGGGTCATGGAGCACATTAAATAGAAACCAAAGGTATATCTACCAGATTTCGTAAACGAGATTGGATACAGATTGGAAATTGCAATACCACAGGGGTACCACCTGAAAAACCTTTTATTTATGAGCCAACTCAATACTCAACAAAACCCTCCCCCTCTTCCCTTGTAGACCTCTCTTTTGTGAAAAGAATTTTCTGCTAATTTCTTCTACTTATTACTAGTTATGCTGACCTCTTTCACTTATTATTCCAGGTATCTTCTCTGACCTCTATGAAGCTAACAGGCCGATATTGGATCTCTGTGTTGGACACTTTGTTTTCACAGGGTTTACAGCTTCAGTGGCATCTGACGTGCTATTCAAGCTCTATGGTCCCTGGTTTAATTCCTTACGAGTTATACTGGATCAGCCTTTGTGTTTTTGACTTCACCACAAGCATGAACATCCACTGTCTTATTATTCTGGATATGCTTCCTTCATTGTTACATCTGACATTTCAAAGTTTACATTAATTATCCTTGTTTCCCACATGCCTGGTTTATCTTTTTGAGAATATTATCAAGAGTTGTTTGACTTTGTTCAAAAGCTTTAGGTGCTTCCTCTTTGACTGAAGGAAGTTGTACCACCTG
>BSSO01007448.1:0-10969 GCA_030267885.1 Mesembryanthemum crystallinum | reverse complement strand
CAAAACTGACAACAAAAAACTGAAAACCAAAAAAAGTGGTTTCCAAAAACTGGTTTTGAGTTTCCAAAAAAACTGAAAACTGGCAACTGGCAACCACCCCAAATAGAGCCTTACTTTAGAGGTTTCAGAATTCTACTTACAAGGTAAATGAATACTAATCTATCATATCTTCTGCTCTCACAGAGAGGATGAATAATTAACCTACTCCATAATGAAACTCCTACGCAGATACCTAAACAGCATCACCTATTTTTTCCTTAGCTTTCAAGCAAAAGACTAATATTTCGGGACCCATTAATGTCAGTGATTAGAAAACTAATATAAACACAGAGCAAAGTCCAAAGCAGTAAAGCACTCAAACCATCCTACTCTCTGCAAGAACCATGTAATAAAAAAAACCAAAACAAAAATTTGGAGAGAGAGAGGGGACTAAAGACCAACAAAGAAAGAGAAGGAACGAGCAGATCTAAAGTGAGAGAGAGAGAGAGAGAGAGAGAGAGATGGCGTACTAAATTTAATTCCCTTGATTTCTAAAAACATAACAAGAAGTAGAATTGCATATAGTCAAAGTTGGTGAAAATGCAGCAGATAATACAAATGTCTCATTCAATTACTTACAGCATAATATATAGGAGTAGCATATATTATATAAAAAATGAAGTACCTCATCGCTAACACTGAGCTGCCACCTTTGTTGCAAAACCTGCCACCTCTCTTGTTGCCACCGTTGCCCAATGAGAACAAGACCCATTACAGCAGCAGCAACAAAAATAGACCACAACGTACTCGTCTCCTTTGCTTGATTGCACAAGGAGATAACTCTTCTTTTCCACCAAGCCCCACAAGGGAGATCAGAGTCATCATGTTCCTCCTTTCCAGATTTTGGGGATATGATGTAGCATGGATCTGTCCCATGGTCAGATGGTTCAACAAGATCACTCACAGTTGTACTTTCATCATACACGGCTGATCCACCAATAGCTCTTCCACTATGAAATGAACTAAGTTTAGCAGTGCCATAAATATCCTGTTCTTTGTCGTCAACATTCAATCCATGTAGAGCAGCTTCATCAAATTCTGCAAGCCTAATACCCTTCTCATCAAATAAAGTAATACCAGGAAACTCCTCAGGTACATTCAATCCTTCTATGTTCCATTTTTCTTCTTCCTTCTGCTCGGATTTACCCTCTTTCTGCAAATTAAGTTGAGCGGCATGTTCACCTTCTTCATCTCCGTTCTGAATGTCTATGTTTTCAGGCTCTATGGGTAAATTCTCATGCTGATTTGGTGGGAAAACAAAGTGACCAGACATAAAAAGAGCCCTGGAACTTTCTGCCTCATCATTCTCACCTACTGTGTTACCCTTATCCTCATGAATTGATTCATCTCCCCTTGGACCAGGAGCTGCAGCATATGTAGATGCTGTCAGCGACACGACTTCCCATTCACGTCGTTCCTCCCCCTCCTCATTGTTTGCTGTCTTGGGGACTCCCCATTCATTCCCATGTGAAGTGGTTTCCTCTCCCTCCTCTTTCTCACCCATCTCTCAGATCTCAAATTATCTAGGAATGGAAACAAGAATATAACATCAATGTTAACGACACTTCAACCACGAAAGTGTATAACATAATCATGAAAACTGCTAAACTCGTCAAACACATTTCAATCCATAAGAACACGGTTAGGAGAAAAAAACCAATTAATTTCTGGTGATATCAACTATATTGTCAGTTCTCTGTTAGCATAAAACAAGTTACAAGGCATGATTTCAGAAAACATCTAGCCTTTGCCCTTTACAGGGATACTCCCCCTGCTTCTCACTACATGATGTCAAACTGTAACTTGGAAACTTATGTGCTAAACATTAGTGTATCTCAACGAAATCTCAACGACAAACCTTTAATCAAGAAAAATGTTCAAATAGACATCCAAATATGAAGAGCTAATTCTTTTCAGAAGAATATTATCATCATTATCAATAACCAAATAAGCATCTCATACAAAAATCCTAAAGTATAATGATACCAAAGAGGCAAAATTTTTAGCACCACTCATCAACAAGGCCACCTAGCGTGGATCTACAGCTTGCATACCCTTGAAAGCAACTTTTAGACACTGTTTGTAAACAACCCACAAAGGGCCAGCATCATGTATAATTAAATGGTGCAACCAGCAGTCCAGCAGTAAGACAGCTATGACATTCTAAGTGATAATAAAGTACTTAATACCCAACTTTGTGTGAGAAGTTGCTGCTGGAGCAACCTTTGCATCTTATAACATATGAATCTGTATAATTTTCAGAGATCATTCTATTACATGTAAGTTTTGCACTTGATAGATGAACCTACTGCAACAACTCGGTGCAAACAAAGTTGGCCGTAAACCAGCATCACACCGACGATTGAATAAAACTTGTTTGAAACCAATTGGCATAGGGATCAAATAACAGTAGATATCGAAATTAACATCAATTAACTCAGCAGACACACAAACTGAAAAACATATGTAAGTGTATGACCTAAACAGGTATTAACATCAAAACATCAATCAAAACGGTGTCTGAATGACAGTAACTACTTAATTGAACCCTAAGTGATCTAATCGGGAAAATCATAACAAAAGTCAAAGCAAGCCCCCCAAATTTGTATACCATGAGAAAAATAACCAAAAAAAATGATAGCATCACAAATCCAAAAATCGTGGTTAAGAAATTGAACAAGGAGGTCAAGATCAGGCGATCCTCTCAGGGATGAGGATGAGATAGAATCGACTGAAAGCTCACCGGAAAATCGAAGGCGATCGGCGGCGGCGAAAGGAAGATTGAAGGTGGACGATGGCGCAATCCGAAGGGGATAGACAGAAGAAACTGCCTTGAAAAAGAGAGAGAGAAAAGGAAGAGAGATTGAAGAGTGAGAGAGTAATAAATAGAACCAACCAGGGTGATGAGATGAGGAAGAGATAGAGAATAACCGGAAGAAGCGGTAATACTTATTAGGTAGAGACTAGAGACTAGGACTTTCACTTTGGTAATGATAGTTTTACCGGCTCTCTTGGGTACGGCGCTGGCTGGCATGTTGTGAGAAGGGGGAAACGGGGTGACCGGGTATTACAAGTAGACAAGTGAGAGAAGACCAGAGAGAAAAGAGAGCCGTTTGCGTGCAAGGAGAGGCAAGAATGTAGTAATCCGTAGTAGTGTTGGGAGTACTAGGTGAAACAGATATCATCTGTGCCTGTGGGCGGGCGGTAAACCATACTAGAAAACTTACGGGAATCATTTTTTTTTTTTTTTTTTTTTGATAGAATACGGGAATCATTCTTGATCAGCTATGGGCCATGCCATCACATACTCTATTTCATCATGAGGTTTTTAATGTAGTAGTATTGAATATTGATGATGGTATATCATCCTTTTACATTGCATTTAGTCATTATTGTTTTAATTTTGAGCTCATACATGACATTTTTACCAACAATTATAGGTAAAAATTTATAAAAATACCTAAAATAAATTATGTCTACAATAAACTAGGGACTTGGTGTATAACATTCAAGTCAACTCTATTATTTAGACAAAACATCCTTTTCTAAATAAAAGTTACCTATTATTTTGGAAAGGAAGTTACCATGTGTTAGGAGTCACTAAGTCATTCACTCATTTCCTCATTATTATAAAGAAATAAATTATCCTTGTATTTAAGAAAAAGTTAACCCTTATAAATGTATATACATCACATTTATTGCGATACTGGCATGCTTGATTGTAATCTTTTATAATTACTCTAGGCATCAAATTGAACATGTCATGGCTTACAATAAGACAATAAGAAGAAGAAGAAGAAGAATAGTCATTCATTTAGTGTTTGACTTATGATATCTTACAATTACTCTAAGCATCCCCCTCCTAGTTCGATCTACTTAGTAGCTCGTCGGCATAACCACTGCCAAATTGAAGGTAAAATTCATCCTCCATAATTTGGTATTTTTCCATTATCCAATTGGATAAGAATATGTTGGGNGTCTTTATCTAATAAAAACGTCCGTCTGTTATTAGACCGAAGGATATATCAGGCGAGTACTGCGCAAACAAAAAGTGATACTGTGTAAACAAAAATAAGTACCGGAGTCATATTGAGTGATAAAAAAGTGATACTACTGGTTTTTGTGTAGTCACTACAAATTTTTGACTTACCAGTATCATTTTATAGACTAGTAGTACTCTTGCCTGATATGATATTTTGTGCTAATAAAAATAGGTAATATTTTGGCACTTTATGGAGTAATTTATATCCGGCATCCGGTGAAGAGGAGAGGAGATTGGGTAGTTGGTGGGTGGCGGGCAATAATATACTACAGTAGATTATAGAGTTAGAGTTGAGTGGAGGAGTACTACCAAGGAAGAGCAGTTGCAGTATTTGCAGTTGCAGTATTTGCAGTTGCAGTTACAGTATCAACAATATCAATATCAATATCAATATCAATGGGGTCGCAAGACTTGTATGCTTTGGATTTCGATGGTGTTTTGTGCGACAGTTGTGGCGAAAGCTCTCTCTCTGCTCTCAAGGTTCTTCTTAATCTCTCTCTCTCTCTCTCTCTCTCTCTACCTACTATTCTTCATCTCTAATTGTATTTCATTTTATCCATCGCCATTTAAATTCAATCACATCACTTGTAATCTACCTTTAGGCTGCTAAGGTACGATGGCCAACTCTCTTCAACGCCGTCGACTCAACCATCGACGATTGGATCCTCAACCAAATGCACATCGTAACTCATTCTCTCTCTCTCTCTTCTCTGTTTCCATTTTCATTACTTTCCTGCCAAATCGCTTTACTTCTATTTTCATTGTTCATTCAAAGCGACCAATTAGTAAGTACTCTATTAATTAAGGTTCCTTCTTCATAGCTTCAATGTATAATTACAAAGTATACCCATTTTTTAGGGTTTCAAGTCTCACATTAGCTAGCTAGCTAGCCACATACTAATAGAGTATTTCTATTTTATGGTACTTACTAAAGCTAGGTTCTTTGAATACTCTCAATGAAACCTGGCCTTTTGGTTATAGCTTACCTTTTTTTAACAAATGATCAGAACTCGGTACCAAATATTCAAGTGCTCTTGTTTCAGGTGCGACCTGTCGTTGAAACAGGTTATGAAAATGTTTTGCTGGTAAGGTTGCTCTTGGAGATGAGGATTCCATCAATCCGCAAATCTTCTGTGAGTACTGGCCAAGGGTCACTATAAATTCCTTTTCCTAACTTAACTGGACTGGAGGCACCCATATTTTCATTATTATTACTGTACTGTATAATATACTATCATGGTTATATTGCTGCCCCCTACTCCCAAGGTTGGGGAAGGTCTCACTATCGAAGGCATACTTGACAACTGGTCAAAGCTGAAACCGGTTATTATGGAAGAATGGGGTGAGAAGGGGGATCCCTTGATTGATCTTTTCGGGAACATCAGAGATGAATGGATTGACAAGGATCTGCCTTCTTGGATTGCTGCAAATAGGTCTGTTCTTTTTCCATCATCATCACTATGCTTCAATACAATACATTCCTTAACGAATCCTCAAGGAAACACGAAATAACTGCAATATATTGTTTCAAGCCGCTTCTTAAAATAGGAATCTGTACCAAGGATTGTGTAGGAGGTCTGCACCTTGGCAGTTAAAATTGAGAATATTAGGACTTTAGGAGATCTTTTCTTCACTCCATTATCTCCAGTTTTCCACTGATTGATATGCTTAGAATTCAAGGAACCTCATTAGTTCAAATATTGCTTCATTCATTTCATCTTGGTTGCATAAAGTGTATTGCTTTTCCCTCCAGAAATATTGGGATATGGATATAAACAGAAGTGTATTGGTACCCAAGTCACCATGTGCTTATCCTTTCAAAATTATGTGTATAGTATAATTCAGAATGATGACATTTAAAGACTTGTTTTGTTGGATGTATGCTAGCATGGGAACTGCAACTTCCATCAACTTACATTGTTTGGAGATCAACTTACTTGGATTTTGAACTTCTCAATTCATAAGACATGGGAAGTTGCTTGCCTAGGGGGGACTAGGTAAGTGGAACTTTCCATGCTCCTCCTACTCAAGTTACACATTCGCCCATTAAAAGTTAATACTTGGGTAAATGAATAGGGTTAATTTTGTCATTTGCAATACTTCTGAAGAAGTCAATTCTAGCAACCAAAGTCAACTTCCTTGGATTGCAACTTCCCTTGATAACTTGTAAATTCCTCAGATTAACAACTTCCATAGGTTGTCAACTCCAATGAACCAAACGAGGCCTAAGAATACTGATTGCACAAGACTTACAAATAACCAAGATTTAAAATCCTTTGTGAGGAAGTAGTCAAGGCTCTGTTTTCTGTGCCCTCGTGTGGAAGTTGTCTTTGTTGCAAGCTGGAATTTCATGTTGACTAATTTGATAATGATGTGTAAATCTAACTATGCTCACTTAAGTCATGAAATTAAATGATCTTCTTGAGACTCGTATGAATATACTTGCAATCTAAAGAATGCTTTTATCCGCAGATTCTATCCTGGCGTTCCAGATGCTCTGAAATTTGCGAGCTCAAGGATATACATAGTTACCACAAAGCAGGTACGTGTTGGCATTTTTAATAAACAAGAAGAAAGTAACAAAAGTGTGAAGCAGCAAAAATCACAGAAAGATAAGGGTACAGGAATATGGAAATATAAGGGGACTATTAATCTACTCCTACTTTAGTTTTACGGTTCAGTGTACCAGTGGTTAGTAGTGCTCAATACCCATAAATCATTGTGCATTTCTGTCTTTATTTTTTTAAAACTCATTTCTATGTCATAGGTTACTTACTTATCTATGTCCTTATTTGTCCCTAATCAGAGCCGATTTGCAGATGCACTGCTGCGAGAGCTTGCTGGGGTAACTATACCACCGGAAAGAATATATGGTCTTGGGACTGGGTAAGCCTATCATCAACAGAAGTAGTTGAAAGCCATCTAGCTGAGAAATCTTTATATAAGTGGCTCCAGTTAGTTTCTAATTCATTATTAGTCTCATTATTTTCACTTGAATTTCCCCCAGACCGAAGGTGGAAGTGCTGAAGAAGCTCCAAAAGCTACCAGAACATGAAGGACTTACTCTACAGTAAGATATTATCTTATCCTGTGGGAATTTATTGGCTATAACTTCCAGCTCTTTGTATGTGGGTGTGGCAAACACTATACACTATATTAGTTCTAATCAAACATGCCATGTATGGATTATGTTCCTCACTGCATCTATCATCAGCACTTTTGTGAAGTCAGGTCTAACAATTTACCCAAATGATACACAGCTTTGTAGAGGATCGTCTTGCTACTCTGAAAAATGTCATCAAGGAGCCAGAGTTGGATGGATGGAACCTGTATTTAGGTAAATTATGTCTTGTTTGCACTTTTTCATGTGGGTTATGTTCATTAAAAATCTTATAGGCCCCAGGGAAGAGTTGGTAACTGAGGCCCTAACTTATCTATGGGAGTTAAGCACTCAGAAGGGCTTTGTTTGCTTAATCTGTTTCTTCTAGTCTTTTTCTTCATTAATCATGGTGCACATCTAAGCATTTACTAAGATCAGGCATATTTGACCAGGGGACTGGGGCTACAATACCCATAAAGAAAGGGAAGAAGCAGCAAGCATCGCCAGAATTCGCATGCTGGAGCTTTCTGAATTCAGTAAGAAACTAAAATAGGTTTGGTCTGCGTCTGTCACAAATGATTTAATTATAAATTGTGCATTGTGTTGTTTGGTGTATAATACTGGCACTACATACCCAGAATTATTTAAAACTTTCAAGGGCTTTCTGAATTCAGTAAGAAGCTAAAATAAATATGGTCTTCATCTGTTCACAAATTATCTGATTATAAATATTATGCATGGTTTTTTTCAGTGTATGTTGGCACTACATAGTTTTTAAAACTTTCAAGCCCACAAATATTCTGATTAGTGTACTATATTGTACCGCAGTACAGTTCACATTTGCATTGCTAGCTATGAATGCACAAACTTTTTACATCAATGAAGCGGAGTTAGCGCTTTGATTTCTGTGTCACGTTTAGGGTGCTAGTCGAGTTTAAGCTGCTGAGATCAACTTGAACCCAGGAAAATTCGAGCTCAAGTTGGTCAACTTTGTGACCTGTTTTATTACCCCCTCAAACTATAGGCCATATGTGATGATGGGGCTAGCATCCTTTATTGATACATGAAATGTTCTAATATTTAATCCAGAAAAAATAGTGACACAAGTAGCTCACAAGCTTTTCAAGCTGTGCTCAGGCCAACTCGACTCTATTAGACTTATGTAGCTTGCGAGTTGGCTCGATTAACAGGCCTAGTTATCCCATCTTCCTTGTAAGTAAACCGCTGCTCAAAATTGTTGCTTGAACCATGTTTTTGGAATGGTTTCAACTACCGGACATCCTTGTTACCAGATGACGGGGATGGTACAAATGATATGAGGTTCTGAAACTCACATCAAAACATATATGGATAACAACAGATAGGGAAAAGGAGTATCTGGAGAAGGGATAAAACACAAACTGATTTCCGTCATTTTATTCAAAAGAAAACTAGAATCATGTGCAATAACTAAGTGCATAAACAAATCCTACGGAGAGAAAACGGTGAAGAATGTGAACTTTACTTGATCATCTCAATCTTTGAAATTATCAGAATGATGTATATCATATATTATGGTTGCCGCTGCATATGTTATTCACAGTTATAGCTCATCCTTCTCATGCTGGCCTTGCTCATCAGGAGTAGGGTTAGCTTTGTCCTTCTCTCGACGCAACCTCTCAAGAACCTCCTCGAGAGGGGGATCTCCAGGTCTGCGGAAAACATTGTCCCCTATCTTGATCTCGTATGCATCTGACTGCTCCAATATGAACTCCTTCAGCTGGAAGACCAATGTAACACATTTCAATAGCCATATATTAGTAAGATCTGAAGTTGTTACCACAACCAAATATAAGCCCTCAAGCGACTGAAACCTAGACTTCTTTAGCTGTAATGGACACATTCTCTCAACAAATAGTTAAGCATGATTCTCTAGAGATTTGTGTGAGAAGTATGTCCTATCGTTTGAGCTTTGCTATGATGTTCATGGCCATTTTCTGAGGATACAACATGAACTACTAGTCACTGTTATCACATCTTATACAATACCCTGTTTTCTCTACTGAAGATGTAGGAAATCAATTATCCATCTCTCCAATTCCCATATGTCCACACAATCGAAACCAATCATGATTATTACGGCCCTTAAGCCCCCTATAGGGGCAGCAAAGTCGCAACTCGCAAATCAGCATCTGAATGTCGAAATACACTTTTAACGGTGAAAAAAGAAAAAGAAAAAAAAATTGGAATACATGACAATGAGACATACACACCTCATCTATGTCTTGGCCTGTTTCCGTGTTGAACATGATTGTACTAAGATCCATTCCCATGAACTTCACCTTTAGACCTCCCGTTTTCAGAAGGTTGGTCCATTTCATAGCTGTCTCAGAGACATCTTCCTGTGAAAAAACATGAACTAAAGAATCAGTATTTGATTGATCATTGGAGCATAAATACATTAAAACACAAAAACGTTTCATCTTTACTCAGTTATCTTAATTCCTGCATTTAGACATTCCATCTTTGTATTTCTTTTACGTTTATACCACTTAGTAAGCAGCTTAAATTTCTCCTCGCAGCTCTTAGGTGCACCTTGATAAGTGCTCTCTATGAATCTGTACGATATAACAATGAATCTATAGTCCATATTTACGATTTTTATTTCAGTTTTTAAAAATCATTAAAAAATTATTATATGCTAGGCAAAAAGAGAAAAGTTTGAAAATATTCGTTTTCAAAAAGTAATGGATATGTGTTCATGAATTTATGGTTTAATGGTTATAAATTTGTGGTTATATTGTTATGAATTTAAAAATATAACACTAAACTTATATTCAACATTCACAATATATTTTTTCATTTAAAAAAAAAACTATTTAATAAAAGATCTAATTTACAAAAATATTGAAGAGATCGTCATGAATCTGTGGCTTAATGGTTATGAATTTGTGTTAAATAGTAATGAATCGTAAAGAGAGAAAAAGAAAAAAAAAAAAATCTCCTATTAGGCGCTCAGGGCTCTTGGCCGCACTTACCTAGGTGCACCCGATAGCACCTAAAAATTTGTGTTATTTATTTAAACCATAACTCAATTGTGTAATGTCATGAATTTTATATTTGAAAAAATCCTATGTGTTCATTTGCTCTCTTTTATACCATTTTATATGTATTATTTATTAGGTTTTTTTGAGAGGAAAATAAAATTTGCATTAATGAAAAGCCATACGGCATCTACAGATGAGATCAAATTCCACAACATAGAAATCTAAAATATCAGAATACATTCGATTTGAAAAGATACGTAGCACTTGAGATGTAACAATTCCGAACGACTTCCTTTTCATCGCTGTTTCCCATATTACAGCCTTTTTGCGGAAGACCCTGCCAAAGCTTTGATGAATGTTCAAATCCAATATTCAAGACAATCTCTTGAAGTAGAAGATCCGCCATAGTACCATACAACCAAACACACTAAAAACCAACAATACTCACAGAGAGGGACAAACTAACTCTCACAAAAGGAGAGACAAGCAAACCCAACGAATGGCATAAACTAACTCTCACAAAAGGAGAGACAACTAAACCCAATAAATGACCTAAATTAACTCTCACAAAAGGAGAGACTGATTTTATTCGACAATAATCAACTAAAAAACTAAAAAGAGCGAAGAAAGTGAAGAGACTAAAGAGATTGGGGCTTACCATCAGCGTTAAACTGCTGATGGCAGCCCCTAAAACACAAAAATGGAGTTAGGGTTTTTTGAGAGAAAAAGAAGGAGAGAAACGGCTAGTTTTTTTTTTACCAC
>BSSO01007447.1:0-10969 GCA_030267885.1 Mesembryanthemum crystallinum | reverse complement strand
TTAAAATCATTTGAAATATAATTATTTATTTCTCAAAATAATTATAACTCTCAATAAATCATTTAAAATCTATAAAATAATTATAGAAAATATCGGGATATTACAGAAATAGGAGAGGATATTGCATTGGGTCATAATAACTCGCAGTATCTTTGATAGGAATTAGCTCCCCACTCATTGATTGGATCATTTTGTCTCTGTCATTCATATTTGCAATATCATCTCCGCCCACACAATTGTTGCAACTTGAGACGCAGATGGCATAGAATACTGATGCATATGGGAAGGTTGCTCCCTAATAATGAGGCTATAATCTGGTAAATCATTATGTTGTGCAAGTTGACGTAAAGTATGGACAAGTGGGTTGTGGGCATCGAGAATTCCTTCAATAATGTCAAGGATGTCAACTCTAAGTTCGTTATTCTCAGTTTCATCATCAGTGTCATAAATGTAGAGTTGCAGAAAACGGGGAAGGCTATTTGATGTGGAGGGTAATAAAGAACCAATATGGTTGTAGATAGAACCTTGTGCTCGAAAACACCCCTTGAGGTGCATTAGCCAATTCTTCATCTATATGGACACCCATTTACTTTGAAAGAAAAAACATGAAGATACTTACGAATATGTTGCCTAAAATGGTTTCTTATGACAGTTTGTTCATCAAAAAGGTTAAGCGGGGAGGTAGGAATCAGAGGTAGCTTAATTTTTCCATGTGAGCAGCAAAGCTCGGAAGATTCACCATGAAATAGGTGTGCTTGACAATAAATAAATGTAGTTGGAGAAGGTAATACAAAGATGAGCACCCCCATACTCTCAAGGTAGTTCCTTGCACAATTTCTATAACCATGCCTCCCAACTCTTCATTTTGGAACATTAGTGGTTGGGACATTTGTGGACGTTATGTTGGATGTACTACTTTCACCAATTTTAAAAACACGATTGCCTATATGACTCTACCCTAATACCATGTCACCATTATGAGCAAGATTGCCATGATTGTGATTGGTGATGTCAGAAAACGGCCTTCTAAGCGGCAACAACCCAGGAGACGCAATGTCTGAATTAACTTGGGAAGTCTCTGGTGCTTGACTAGAGATGTATGCAAACGATTGGCTTGTCCCTATATTTGGCTCGCCTTGTAGCATTTATGTGCACTCGTTGTTCTGAACACAATGATTGCTATCGTCTTGACGCGTAAGATCTCCATTCGCTTCTTTGTTGCATCCGTATCGTTTCTTCGGTTTCCATGCTAAAACTAAAAATGTGTATCATTAGTAGGTAGGAATTCCTAAAAAAAAAAAAATTGTAATAGATAACCTGAAATGATGTATGTAGCTTCCACTTTACGTTCATTGCAATTGAAGCCAAGAATCTGTATAAATTAGTAATTATTGATGATACTTATCCCTTATTCGTGAATGTAGTTTCAATTTTATTTTATTTTAGTTACATCTAGTTGGATGCTGAAACTAAGAATGTGTATGTAGTAGTAAGTAAAAGTTGGTAGTTATCCTTAATCGATATATTTAGATTAAAGAGTTATTTGCAATTTCTTTTTGTCCCGTTCATTATGTTTTGATGATAAAACCAAGATTGTGCAACTATTAGTAAGTAACAAATGTTCATCTATGTTAGGTACTTTAGTAGTGTCACATCCCAAACTCACTAATCCCGAACTTAGGAAAAAACGACTAATGAATCTGGGGCGTTGACCGCCACATCCAACCCGAAGGTCAAATGTTAAGGCTAATTTAAAGAGCATACACAATTAATAAACAAACCATCTTGTCTATATAATGAGAATTAAACGGAATTCATAATTAACCAAAGTACTAGACTTATTACAAAGGCCTCACAAACATGGCCATCAACCATAACTCAAACAACATCCAAATGTCTTAATAAAACCCGCTAGGTGTATCTCTCATCTAGTGCAAAACATCGATGCTCCACACCTCGATCAACTTGGAACAAGAGCATTTCAGCCACACAGGAAAACAGAAATTCATAAAATCAGTACAAACTGAGTAAGGCATCCAAACTATGTAAAATTCATAAACCACACTCTTGAAAAAGGTTTTGTTTATTTCGAAATTCATTTTCGATGCACATAACCATGTAAGGGTTCATTTGGAATAATTCCCATAAGTTTAACAAGTAATTAACACATAAGAAGTGTTGTCTTTAGAGAAATAAGAGAGCCGACTAGTCGGTAGCTACATACCACGACAATAGTGAATAATAAATAGAGCAGTAGAGCATTCAAGCTTTTATTTGTATGATGAGTAGATTCTAGCCATGGACTTATAGACTCAAGGTATGCATACCACCCTACGCACTCATACGCACGTGTTAAGTCTTTGGGGATCGCCATCCCTGACCAACATTATCGGTCTTGCTTAGTCGGGTTCTGGACACAACCCTAGTGATGACCCTTTAGGTTTATGCTTGATAAATACGATCTGTTTACTCCCTTTGGCCTAAAGGAGTTTTATTCTCTTTATTAATCAATTTCAAGTAATTCCATATGCAGGAAAAAGAGTTATTTCGAAAACTCAAGACTATTATAAGTCAAACTCAAGAAAACGGGACCGCCCTAGCATAGCATAATAGTTCATGCTATTGAGTATAAAAATCGGCATAGCTTCTGCTACCATGCGAAGGTATATGAACTCCAATAATAAATTCTTAATCGTATAATGAATGATGTTCCGTGTACGATGACATAAGGTCTCATGACTACATGTAGATGACCATTGATAAACTCAACATGCTATATATCGAAGACATGTGAGATATGTAACATATTTCATGTTATAAACAACTTGAGAATCAATTTAGAAAAGCATATTTCATCATGCAATTGATTATCTAAAGATGCCATTAATCAATTTAGCACATAACCTATGCTATACAAATAATTGGAAAACATGGCTCTAGAATACTATAAATCATGCAACGGATTTATAAGAGAGAAGGCATGCTCAATACCTTATAAACGCTCCTAAAGGAAGTAAAGTCGCTAGCACGAAGGTCCTAAGTCGTTCACACGGGATTTGCTACATAAAGGAATAGTTCCTAATTAGTAAAGGATTTGAAAATCTCAATAAATATAACTTGATTCCAAAAGACTAGTTTTGAAAATATAAATAAATTTCGAGAATTAAATAACGTAGAAAATATAATTTGAAAATAGGAAGAAAGATCTTTCCATAATTGGAAATAGAAAATTTTCTAAAAAGAATCCAATAGAAATAGGAAACTCTAAAACCTTCCTAATTAAATTAGGAAACCTTTTGAAAATTCAACTCTAATGATTTAGAGTAAATAAGACTCTCTAATTAGGGTTATATGTTTAGGCAAAATTTACCAATCCTAAATCAATCTATAGAAAGTTCCCAATTTCATCAAAACACCCCAAAATACAACCTTTTTGAAATAAATTCAAATCTGAAAAATTAAATAAATATCTCCAGAATTTGTAAATCATAAAAATCACATTTCACAAATTCTAATTACTAACTTAATTTTTATAATTAAAAGATATAATCTTGGTTAAAAATAAAATTAAACAATAAATTTTCTAAAACAAAACCATAACTTATTCTCCAAGAAACACCAAATCACCAAAACCATCAACATCTACCGTCACCCGTCACCACCTCTCATCACCACCACCACCTGCCACCACCGGCAGACCCTCAGGGGTCGCCAGCGGTGGCGTGCCGACTGGCCAGCCATGGCTGGCAGCCACTCGTGAGAGAGAGAGAGAGTGAGCCGAGAGAGAGAGAAGGGGCGAAAGAGAGAGAGAGGTGAAGGGGTGGCTGATGGCCACCCACCGCCTGGCCACCGACGAGCCTCCAGGAGGCTGCCGTAGCTGGCGGCAGTGACTGGGCTGCCGTTCCCAGCCTCTCAGCCACACGACAAGGAGAGAGAAAATAAGAGAGAGAAAAAGAAAGAGAAAAGAGAGGAGAGAGAAAGAGAGAGAAAGAAAAGGGAAGAGGGGTGGTGCTTGGCCCTAGCCGGCCACCCATTGGCCCTACATGGCCAAGAATCTCATCCAAGGAGAAGGAGAGGGGAATTCTAGAGAGAAAGTGCAATTACTTAGAGAGAGAGAGAGTTTGAGGGAATTGTAAAGTGAATAATGAACCCCATGGGTTCCTTATATAGGTATTGGGTTTACTAAGGCTTCTCTAGTTGACCTAAGCCCAATCCTAAGGCCTATACTCTCTATTCAAATTCTCTTCTCCAAGCTAATCGTGTTCCAAAGCCCAATTTAATTAAAACAAGGATTAAGGCCTTTTAATCCAATAAAGCAATTTGATTTCTCATTAAATCATTTCAAATAATAAATAACATAATTCTCAATTTCTTTAGAGAATTAATTATAAGAATTTATTATTTATTATTAAATCTCATAATTCAAATAAATCAAATAATTTAAATAAAAATCCTTAAAGAAAAATTATCGTATAATTGAACAATAATAATTTCGAATAATCCTTTCAAATAATGATAAATAATATAGAAATATTTGGGGTATCACATCTCACCCCTCTTAAAAGATGTTTTGTCCCGAAACTTGGGGTACGAGCTTTTAAAGCAAGAAATTCCCGCCCATGAGAAGGTTAGATGGGAACCAAAAGCATTTTGAAAATACCCGTATGTCGAGGATCTATTCCTGATCTAGCTAATGAAGTAATGAATATGAAGTTATGCGTATTAAGAGACACATAACTAATCACATATGCAGTGAATAAAGGGAACGGTAAAGGTGAATATGATATCCTACCCCTCTAAAAGAAAGTTTTGACCCCAAAACTTACACAAATCTGTACCTTCGGCAAAGAGCTCGGGGTACTTGGTACGCATTAGGTCTTCTGCTTCCCACGTGGCTTCCTCAACCCCGTGGTGAGACCAAAGTACTTTAGCGATTGGAACGGACTTGTTCCTAGTTGTTCGCTCTTTCTTGTCTAAAATCTTCACATGTCGTTCCCCATAACAGAGTTTGTCATCGAGCTCAATCGGTTCCAGAGCTAAGACATGCGACGGATCAAGTATGTATCGACAAAGTTGGGAAACATGAAATACATTATGCACCTTTTCCAGTTCGGTTGGGAGTGCTATGTGATAAGCAACTTCACCAATTCTTTCGATAATCTCATACGGTCCAATATACTTAGGCTCCCTTCTTTCCAAATCTCATGACTCCACGAGTTGGAGAAACTTTGAGTAAGACTTTGTCACCTACTTTGAATTCTTCCATTCGTCGACCTTCGTCAGCATAAGCCTTGTGACGGTCTTGTAATGCTCGCATTTTTGCTTGGATAAGTTTGACCATGTTGATGGTCTCCTGAATCAGTTTTGGACCCAAGGCCGCTGTCTCACTGGTGTCATTCCAGCAGACAGGGCTCCTAGATTTGCGACCATAAAGAGCTTCATATGGTGCTCGATTTATGATAGTGTGATAGATATTGTTGTAGGAAAATTCAATCAAAGATTATCTGCTTATCCCAAGCACCTTGGTAATCTAGAACACACGCTCTTAGCATATCCTCGAGTGTCTGGATAGTACGTTCGGTCTGACCATCTGTGGTAGGGTGAAATGCTGTACTGAATTTTAATTTCGTCCCAAATGCCTCTTGCAATGTGGTCCAAAAGTTAGAGAGAAACCTTGAATCTCTGTTAGAAACTATATCCTCGGAGACTCCATGCAATCTCATTATTTCTCGGACGTAAGCGTCTACGAGTTGATCCATGGACCATGTGTCTTTCATGGCTACGAAACTTGGTAAGTCGATCCACGACTACCCAAATGGCATTGTTTCCTTTCGGAATTCGGGGTAATCCCATGATAAAATCCATTGAAAAACTTGCCGACTTCCACTTAGGCATATCCAGTGGCTGCAACAATCCACCTGGACGCTTGTGCTCGCCCTTGATCTTTTGACAAGTCAAGCACTTCGCTATGAATCCAGCGACTTCCTTCTTCATGTTCTTCCACCAAAAGTGTTGGTGTAAGTCCTTGTAAAGCTTTTCACCTCCTGGGTGAACAGAATACGGAGTATTGTGTGCTTCACTCAAGATTTTCTCTTTGATCTCTGGATCATTGAGCACACATACACGACCTCGGAAATGTAATACTGCATCGTCTCTAGACACAAAATCCTTTGAGCAACCTTTAGCTTGGTGCTCTATGATTCTATCTTGCTTAAGGTCTCCCGATTGTTTAGCTTTAATCTCCCCAATAAGACTTAGCTTGATAGAAAGGTTATTCAAAAAAGCATTCACTCCATCTTGGGGTACAACCTCGATCTCCAATTTCCTAAAATCTTCCAGAATCTTGTCTGGGATGACAAAAGCACAATTCAGCGTATGAGATGACTTTCAACTCAACGCATCGACCACTACATTAGCCTTTCCTTCATGGTATTGTATATCAAAATCATAATCCTTTAGAAGGTCCAACCAACATCTCTGGCGCGTATTCAATTCAAGCTGGGTGAAGATATACCTTAAACTTTTATGGTCAGTGAACATGTTGCACGTCACGCCATACAGATAGTGTCACCAAATCTTCAATGCGAAAACTACTGCAGCGAGTTCAAAATCGTCCGTTGGGTAATTCTTCTCATAAGGCTTGAGTTGTCTCGAGGCATACGCAACTACTTTGCCATGTTGCATAATCACGCAACCTAATCCATTCTTCGAGGCATCACTATACACCTCGTATCATTCCGTTCCTTCTGCCAAGGTTAACACTGGCGTTGTAGTCAAACGGCGCTTCGGCTCGTTGAAGGCTTCAGTGCGCTTCTCATCCCATTCAAACTTATTCTTCTTCTTCATGAGATTTGTCAAAGGTTAGGCAATCTTAGAGAAATCCTTGACAAAACGTCGGTAGTATCCTGCAAGACCTAAAAAACTATGGACGTTTTTTGGGTCTGGCCAATTAGTAACGGCAAGGATCTTCTCAGGGTCTACAGAAACTCCATCCTTGGTGACCACATGTCCACGGAAGGCAGCACAATCTAGCCAAAATTCACACTTCGAAAGTTTGGCATAGAGTTGATGTCTTCTCAAGATATCGAGTGTCAAACGTAAATGCTCTTCATGCTCTTCCTTATTCCTTGAGTACACAAGAATGTCGTCAATGAAGACTACTATGAATCAATCTAGGTAGGGTTGAAATGTTCGGTTCATCAAATCCATGAACTTTGATGGCGCATTGGTTAACCCAAATGGCATAATCGTGAACTCTTAATGTCCATACCTTGTACAAAAGGCAGTCTTCTCAATGTCTTGTTCAGCGATCCTCAGCCGATGGTATCCAGATCTGTGGGACCCTTCGGCCCCCGCTTTCACTGCATGCGGTGCTCGGTTTTGTTCTTCGTTTTATGGGGATTGTCATGGCCATTGCTTATCATATTTTGCGCATTTTGTTTTGCAGGGTGAAGAAGTCGCCACCGTATTTTGGGAATACGAAAACGGCAAAGGCGCGAACCACGGATATCTAGGGAGATACCATGATTGTGCCAAGTTGTGACTTCAATGCCCAGGAAAGGGAGATACTGAGTTCGGAATGCGGAACTTATTCAAATGATTTCAAGATAATGCAATTATGCCGTTTATTCACATGATATCTGTCACTCCATTTATTTGCGCTCAATTATGTATTATCTACGTGGGTTATCACGAATTATCTACCAAGAAGCAAGCTATTTTGTGAGGCGATCACTTTGGCAATTAGCAAGATTTCATTCAAAAAGTGCTAATTATATGAGCATGCTAGATTTTAAGTGGTTTTTAGTCGGGTGTGCATGAAGATTCAATTCGGAGAGATTCAATTTGCACATAAGAACATAAATACACAAAGAAACAGCCCTTTTTGTTGATCGCCCTCGGGATGGCTACCTTGGATCGGAGCTCCTCTGTTCGGTCTTCCTCAAGCTAATGACCCCAAGTTGGCGGCTTTTGTGCGTGGTTTGTTTATGATTTGGTGTATTGTTTTGTGGGTAATTTTGTGGTTTTCTCGCCAATCACAATGGTGTTCTTAAGAATCATTCTTTTAAAGAGATGTTAATTCTCTGAAAAAGGGCTCTTAAGTTTCTAAATGTGCTCTCGTAATGCTCTCCAAAAGGTTCTCTCTCCAAGTCCCTCTTGAATGAAGGGTAGGACGTATTTATAGGTGCAAAAGTGCGGAAAGGGAAGAAGAAAACAGTCCGGAACCATCAGCTCCCACTGCCAGACCGGCGCTGAGACCGGCCTGGCGATCTGAGGTTTTTTCCGGCGGTCTGGGAGTTTTGCTGTACGATTGAATTCTGATTGGTCGAGAACTCAAATTTATACTGTACTTAAAAATCCCAATATGGTATGTATCCATGGATCTGGGTTCACTTGAGATTCCTGGGGGAATTTGGGCAGGTACTTGATCCGTTTACAACTCCATGCTCGGTTTTGTTTCAAAATACAAATACGTCCATAGCTTTTGATCCGGGACTCCGATTGAGGAGCCGTTTGAAGTTATGAAAAGCTTAGAGAAAGGGCTAGAAGGTGAGGGTGAGAGTTGGGTCTTATCTTCTTGGGGCCTTTTCACTTGAATAGAGGAGCCCGTCATTTCCGAGTGTGCCATGTTGTTCGTCATCGGGCGGTGAAGGACTTAGGAGACACCGGGAAGGGTGTCTACAAAGTTCCCCACTTTGACCGAGCTCTGGGAAGAGCTAGGGTTAAAGTAGTCCAGAGCCGCTTGGGATGGCGAACTCTAACTAGTCATGGGAGGGACATGTGTATAGGTGGGTAGCCACCTGTTGCATGGGAGGAACAAATCATGTTTTGTTTCCCGTGTTGCTGAGTTGCCTGCTTGCTACCGAGTAAAATCAGGTTTAATGTGTGTTAAGGCAAATGAGTGCCTGTTGAATGAGAGAAACGAATGCGCTATTGTTTTCTCAAACTGCTAAAAGGTGTTTTGTAAGAATTTGTGCTGAGCCACAATCGGGGATGAAAATTTTTGTAAGAGCAGAGTTAAACAGGGCTTGATGTAAACTTCCGTGAATAAATTTGTAAGTGACGAGTCAATCGGGCTTTCGTAAAATTCTGAAAAATTTGTAAATGCCGAGTCAATTGGGCTTTTGTAAAATTTCGTGACGGAATGTGAAAAAAATCGAAATGCCGAGTCAATCGGGCTTTTGTAAAATTACGTGATGGATTGTGAAAAAATTTGTCAATGCCGAGTCAATCGTGCTTTTGTAAAATTCCGTGATGGAATGTGAAAAAATTTGTACATGCCGAGTCAATCGGGCTTTTGTAAAGTTTCTAGATGCAGAAGGAAAACGGGTCCAAAATATTGAATTTTACTTGTCGCGGCGTGGTTGCAACTGATGAATTTTGAACTCGTGTGGTTCAAAACTGGCGCGAATGTCAGTTAGGGAAAACCAACTATCGAAAATATTCGCGGGAGAGCAAACTTTGCAGGTGAAAAGTAGCTAGGAGGGGGAACCTGGCAAGACCGGTCCACGGGTTGCAAGACCGGCCCAGTGGTCGGGAGAAGACCGGTCACCCGGTTTGCTCGACCGGTCTGGTGGCTGAAAACCCACCCGTTCAAAATGAACAGGTGAGCATGGGGAGGCCAAAAGCCTCCATTTTCGGCCTCCTCAAGCTCTCTCTCTCTAGAAAAAACCTCCAAGGTCGGTTCTTGCTCCATTTCGCTTGGATTTTGCCTTAATTTAACCACATTACTCGGTTGGTATGTAAGTGATTCTCAACTTGTTTCTTTGATTTTCGTTGAGTTTTGCATGTTGAATGTTTGTGGGTTTTTTGAGTGAAAAGACCCAATTTTTGGCTTGTATTGTGCCATTTGAGCTTGGATTTTGGTGGGTGCTCAATAGGGCTAGAAAACTCATTGGTTTGGTGTGAACCACAAGTTTGAATTTTGAGTTCTTGAGGAGAGAGAAAATGGCGTTTGAGACCCACCATTGTTGATTGTACTTGCTTGGGTGCTTATCTCGTGGTTGTTGTTGCTCGGAATGTGCTTAGGAACCATATTGTTGCATGAACTAGTGATTCCACTATACTTTTCGAATTTCTCCGAAATGGGTCCAAAATTTGGACGTGGCTTTGCATGCAGCTTGTTGTTCTTGCATGGTGGTTGCTAGTGGGCTAGTAGAGTGTACTAGTATATTTGAAACGTTGGGATAGTTGTCTTTGTGCCGTTGTGCTGCCGAAATTTTGATTGTTTTTTTTCGAACCGAACCGGCTAAGTGCCTTAGTTTGGTGTGAACTAGGACTTTTGAGTCTTTGTTGTCAATTTCAATTTTGGCATGAAAAGGGATTTTTAACCGTTTGAGCCTTTCCCAGGTATGACTTATCGCGCCAAGAGGAGGCGCGCTACCGAGGAGGGGGACGTCTTTTTTCGGGTGTTTCTGTCGGGAGGTTGCCGACGGCTTCCAAGGGAGAGAGGGTTCCTTTTCCCTAGAAGAACTTCTGCAAGTATGAATCTCATCCGAGAGCCGAGTGGGATCCTAGTGATTTGTTAGTGGAGCCAGATCAACACCTATCGGCACGCGGCAGTCATGTGAATGTAAGCCTTCTTGTCGCTCTACCACTTGCTTTTAAGAAACCCAATGGTTAAGATTTGTTGTCTCATTGAAATAGCCCCCCGTTCGGGACTTTTGGTAACATGAAATCCAATGCTTAAGAGTTGCCGTTGTTTGGTTGATAAGAATCCAGTGTATGGGAGTTGTTGTTGTTTCGTTGGCCATAGTGAGTGATTTTGCCTTGTGTTTTGCTTCTTTGTAGGATGCTGACTATCGCTATCAGACCCATGGTTGCGTCAGTGAGGTGGCAAAGACTCATGCTTTGCTACGGGAGGAAAGTTGTGACCTAGTGAGTTTGGCTGGTTTCGGGGGTCTGGTGGAGACGGTGTCAATCTTAGGTGCGGGGTCTCGATGTAATACCCCAAGGATTTGATGGTTGA
>BSSO01007446.1:0-10970 GCA_030267885.1 Mesembryanthemum crystallinum | reverse complement strand
GTTCAGCACGTCCCTTCTTTTTTAGAGTATTTCTTTTTTTGAAAAAATTGACTTGGTGCCCTCAGGTTTGAGATATTTACTCCCTCCGCCCCTCATTTATCTTGCGAAAATTAATATGGGGTGAGATTTAAGGAGGGGTGTTTTGTACAATTTTGCCCTTGCATGAGGAGAATCCATGTTTACTATTTTATCATTTCTATTTTTTTGGAGAGAGAAATTGTTTATTGTATTGGTTTGTTAGTTGGGGGTATTAAAGGATGAGTTTTGAAAGATAAATAAGGGACAAAATTTTAGAGGTTTTTGAAAGATAAATAAGGGACGGAGGGAGTATAATTTAAGATAAATTCCACTTTGGTTACTTGAGGTATGACATAATTATTTTTTGGTGACCTTAATTTTGCATATTCTCAATTTGATTACCATTAATTTGAAAATTAGTTTCACTTTGGTGATTTTCATTAGCTCCATCAAGTTGACTGTTAGTTTACCACACATGCATCATATAATAATAACACAGTATCCATTACCACACACAAAACAGCATTCAAAAACATTTTCCACTTAAAAACAAATAAAAAAAATCTTAATAGAGAAGAAAAGAGTACTGATAAGGGTTTTGAATACTACTTCAGACAGTTCATAGGGAATGAGTATAACGCCAAATAACCTAAAGGTCCCCCATTATTGCAAATTTGTCGTTTTGCTTAGCAAACTAACAGTTAACTTGATGGAGTTAACGGAAATCACCAAAATGAAACTAATTTTCAAATTACTGGTAACCAAAGCAGGAATATACAAAAGGTCACCAAAAAATAATTATGCCATACTGCAGGTAACCAAAGTGGAATTTTTCCTATAATTTAACATCTAATCCAAGTAATGCATAATAAGTTAGATTATGAGTTAAAAATACTTACAAGTTGTATTAAAATGGTAGTAAGCAGTGGCGGATCTAGCGTGGTGCGGTGGTGGCAGTTGGAACCAAATTATTTTTAAAAAAATCCTTATTTACATATTGAAAATACAAAATAATATAACTCTGTACCCACTTTGCATCCATATCCCTTTAAATTTTGCACCCATGTTATTATATTTCTGGATTCGCTAATGGTAGCAAGCTAGCTAAAAAGCTACTAAGAATTACAATAAAATCTAAAATTTTAGTTGATAACTAAAAAGGTACTGAAAATTGTCAACATAACCCAAATGGCTAAATCTTCATAACATTTTCCAACGTAATGATGAATTTGGGATGGAGAGATTACTTCTCAGAAAATTGCATTTCTTATGATTTTCGACTATTGTCAACACAATAAAGGTTACCTGCTGTTCATGTTGTTTTTGTTGATTTCTATTGATTTTTGTTGATTTTTTGTTGATTCAATTTATTTGACTGAGAGCGAATTTGCTGATTTGTTTTACTTTTTTATTTTTTTCTGAAATCAAAAAATCTATTTGGGGTGGTTGCCATATTTCAGTTTTTTTGGAATCTCAAAACCAATTTTTAAAAAATCACTTTTTTTGATTTTCAATTTTCTCACTTTTGAAAATGAAGCATGGAACTGTAAGCACAAAAAAAAAAAAAAAAAAAATCAGCTTTAAATTATATTTTTACAAAGAGTTGAAAATTTTCAAAACCAAAAATTGATAACTGACAACCACCCCAAACAAGAACAAAGCCTAATTCATACAAGTTAGTATGTTTCCGAGATGTATATTCTTTTGTTTTATTTTTTTTCTTATAAACCAAACAACCACCGAGTGTCTATGTCCATATTCTTTTCATCTCCCCCATTTTATTTCTATGTTTCTTTTCCAAATTCGGTTCAATTTTATTCGTTTTAGCTTAACAACTTAACTTTCTCATATATATTGATATTGCTATTCATTTCCTTCAACTCAATTCTACAAATCCTGTTTTCTTTAGTTCATTTTAATGCAAAATAGTTTTTACTATTTACTAAAAGAACATAATCTACGACTTTTAGAGTTCATTTTTACTTAGAGAGAGTGTGCTGAAGGCTGAGAAATCAAAATTCTACAAACCTATCACAAAATCTCAAAATATATCAACAAAAATTAACACACCCTCAAAACAATGGGGCACCAACTCCTAATATATTTCCCGCAAGTTGAAAAAGCTCAATGTAGCATGAATCTTTGGAACAACAGCGTCCTCAAAATCGATCTCAAAGATCCCTGGATAAAGCAAAAAAAATGGTGAAAGCTAAGATTTACAGGGATCAGGATTAACCTGCCATAACTTTATATATGTTAGATATAAACGATTTACAACTCCCTGCTTATTGGACTGCTGGTAAGCATCCACAGGAGAAAACATCCGGAATCTGCGTCTTACCATACTTGAGACTAGCATTAACACTACCCGAATTTCAAAAGGTAAAAGGGGAACTAATGGCTATTATGCCATAGCAACAGATAGAAGAAGTACAAAAGATGTGGCTCTTAATCTTAAGGATGGGGTGCTATGCTCTATATGTGTGTGCGTGCGTGTGCACGCTCAACTACCTTAACTGTCACTGGAATATGCTACTGACAGAAGAGTCGTCATGAACCCGCCAGATGGTCTCACCCAGCAAGTTTGCTGTGGAAAGAACGGTCAACTGGCGAAAGAAGTTCTTCTCTGCTACAGGAAGTGTGTTTGTGATGATCACTTCTTGGAATAAACCGCTTGACAATCTCTCGATTGCTGGTGGACTGCAGAACAAGTAAAATTAGAAACAGGTTAGTTGTCAATAACAGAAGAATGTCCACATAAGAAAATAGAAGAAAAAAGAAAATTCAATGAACCAATGAACGCATATCCTTAGCATTCAAATTTCAATCATGAGACATACGGTCAGGCTCATTCACAACTCAAGTAGCAGCAATCGCTAAACTTTCAAGAAAGTTCATCTACACACAAAAACAAAACTGGAATTCCACCTCTTATGTAAATACAAAGGTAACGTTGTCCACTCTAGGCAACCCTATCCATTGTGAAAACTAAGACGTACAAATTTTGATGCGGGACACCAAAGTTGGCGGAATAGTCAGTCTAAAAATGCATAAAACAATCCTCATGTACACTGGTATTGTGCAAATACAACACAAATCAAGATGCCAAGATTCATCAATCATGTACTAGTAAAAATCCATTTCATTTGTTATAAGGTGAAGTATCCTTCCTTGACAGTGAACAAGCAACAATGACAGCTTTGACTTGGCACATCATACACTAATTCCCAATGCTACCTGTACGAACTGCAGCAGCTAACGAAATATGCAACTCATTGTAAAACTGACAGGAAAATGATGTGATGAAATCTTTACCTGAAAACAGCATGAGTGCAACACGCATAGACTTCTCTAGCACCCACTTCATGCAACAATTCTGCACCTTTGGAAATTGTGCCTGCAGTCACCAACATCATATATATGATATTACCAAACAGATATACCATCCTCAAGCAAAAGTACTAGATGAACTTTATTTTGCATCTAATCTTAAATAGTTAACCTTTAACTTAACAATACCAATACGAGAAACAAAACAAAGTCGAGAGCAATCCTAATTATATATATTTCAAAACTCAAAAACATGCAATGCAGTTCAATCTAAGGATAGACATAAAATGGGTGTAGTGAAGAGAACGTGCAGCTTGAAGGGTTACGTAATGGTTTGGCCTTGGTAATGACATACGGGCATACAAATGGCAATGGTTATGTAATTTTCTTGTCTATCATATTGAGGAGCAGAGTGCTGGGCGAATAAACATGACTTACCTGCAGTATCTATCATGTCATCCACCATAACAGCAACTTTTCCTCTCACATCACCTATTAGATTCATCACCTGCTCATTAACATTTAGCATAAAACACCATTATTAAATTCCACGGGAAAATAACCAAGAGATATAAGCACATGAAACTCATTGAAAAAAAGAAGCCATTGCATCAAATACTGGCATTAGAACATGGTTCCCGTAAATAATTTATGAATAGCGAGATTCTGAACGGCCTATTAACAGATAACAACTTCTTTTATCGAACTCTCAGCTAAGATCAGCTGAGTGGAACTAGAGATGAGAAAGATAATTAAGCAAAAAGATCTTAAGATGAATATGCACGAGACCTAGGTGACAAAACAAGAGCAAACATAGATATTGCCTATTCCATTGGCTCACATATGGAAACATAACCAGAGAGGAAGTATAGGGGAAAAATAAGCTGAATCTATAATTACCTCCACTCACAAATTATCAAAAGTTTTTTTACTTGGAACAACACCTTCCAATCTTCAAGTAACCCAAAATTAATGTGATGCAGGTAATAATGTATCACATGACTGCAAACAAAATTTCTGCCGAATCACTCAGATAGGTCCCAACAGACTACAGAAAAATATTTGTGCAACCTCTTCTCCTATCTATAACATATTGCTTTTACTCGCAGCAGCCTAATTGGGTCTCGCACCACCAGTTATATTCCACAATATCACCACCCTCACCCTCAAAGTTAGCAAACTAATATGCACTCCCCTGAGGTCATAGAAAACTCCAGCTACAGAGAAGTTCACAAATACAAACTAGTTGGGAGGGGCCCACAAAAAAAAAAAAAAAAAANAAAAAAAAAAAAAACCTTCTACAGAGCTAAACTACTTCAAATTAGCAAGCTACAAAATATTTTAGTAATAAACCAGGGCAATCATATTCCCACAAAACATATATAAGCAAATTACCTCGGCAACATTGTGGGCATGTCGTCTTTTATCAACAATGGCTAAAGGTGCATCAGACAACTTTTTGGCAAATGCACGAGCTCTTGCAACTCCTCCAACGTCAGGGGAGACTACGACCAAATCGCTTGAGGAAATACTCTTGCTGGCCAAATAATCAAGTATCACAGGCTGCATAGAGATCAATACATGTAGAGTAAACATGGAGGCCTCGAATTTGAAAATCACTGAAGAATCAATATACAGCTGTCTGTGCTTATCACCTGGCAGTACACATGATCTACAGGAATATCAAAGTATCCCATTGATTGTCCAGAATGAAGATCACATGCCAGCACCCTGTTTGCACCTGCTTCTGTAATAAGATTAGCAACTAATTTGGCAGCAATGGATTCACGCCCCTGAGTCTGAAACCAAAAAGTAGACATCAGAAAAGGTAATATTCGTTTGCAGCTGATTCATGTAACCTAGTGCGTGTTGTATGAGTGAAATTTTTCATGAACTGACATGACAGAAAAACAGCGATGCAAAGAACACAATCCCAAAACACATGTAGATTTAACATAGTCTCAGTGTGTTGCACAGCTGAATTCAACACTCCACAGTTGTCAATCTACCCAACTTGTCGATTTATAATGTGCATAAGACACAAGTGAACCGCGATCACATTGTTTCCCAACAGCCAACACAAATCTCTTTGATCTATAATACCAAAAAGCAGACGAACAAGATCAAGGGGGTAGAATGCATGAAACGAGCACAGTACAAACATATCAAAGTACACTTGCCTTCCTATCCGCTCTGGCATATCCAAAGTATGGTATCACTGCTGTGATATTTTTGGCAGACGCTCTACGACAAGCATCAATCATAATTAAAAGCTCCATAAGATTTTCATTTGCTGGAGGGGAAGTCGGTTGAATGAGAAATACATCACATCCTCTAACACTCTCCTGCAGCTGCACATAAATTTCACCATCTGCAAACCGCTTTATGTTGATCTTTCCCAGCTCCAAACCCATGTACCAAGCAATTTCCTAGCATAATGAAAAAAATAATAATAATTATAAAACCATGCAGTCATTGGCGGGAAAATATATAAAGGTAAATATTATAAAAGGAAAACAAAAAAGAGCAATTGAAGGAATGCTTCTTCAAAGAATCATCTTTTATAAGTATCGTGAAACTGAAGTCAATGCATTTCCTACACTGAAAATACACAGTATTCAGACACCTGCACCAGGTTATATCTGATTCCTAAGCTTGCATGACTTTCAGCCACGCACAGAAACAGCCAAAAGAAGGTGCTAGAACAAAAGGTGCAGGCATAACAGCTTCATTTAATTCTCCATAAGATTGACTACTGTTCAACTGTCTAGAGATAACAAACTGCACATCTGTTCACCCCTCCGAGATATCTCATCATAGAATATCTCATCATAGAAGGTCTTGTACAATGTGTATTAGGGAGTACAATCAATCCATTACAATTCACCCTAACAAAAGGAAATCTGAAACTCCAAAGAAATCCCTTGACATATCAATCAACTTACCAATCATTTAATACATGTTTTGTAGATTAATAGGTTAGAAACATGATCATAGGATACAGCTACTAACTAGGCGAACACTAAAAAATGACCAGTTCCAAGCCCAACAATGTTTAAAGTTTCTTTTTGCACGACCACCTTTACATAAGCACTCTTATGCTAAATGTGAAGGACTCACCAGCCACCAGCACCAAAATAATTTCATAGCAAACTTCAGTCTATTTGTATATCCTTGTCCTACCTACATAATTGAGGGTGGGAACAAGACTCCTATGCTACAAGAAACACACCCAGAATCCAGTGATAATTTTCATAAGCAAATACAAATACAACTAGTGGTTTGCTTGCTGCAACCAATATTGATAAGGGCAGTGGAAGAGAGAACCGGGGAGGGAGTTGGGGAGGAGAGGAGAGAGAGAGAGAGAGAGAAATCAAATTTGAACTCACCTTAGCCAGTGTGGGATTTGCCAAGCCAGAAAACAGTTTCAACCTTGTACTACTCCTGTTTACAGAATTCTCCAAGCGTTTCGACTGCATAAATTTTGGCAGGCTTTGCTCATCAAGAACTGGAACAGTTGGCCTTCCATTTACCAACTTCAAATGATCACCGCTATCACATTTCTAAAGAAGAAAGGAAGTGTCATGATTTAAAAAATCACCCAAGTTCACAGCAACAAGTCATGGTAAAAACTTGAAATGACTTATCAAGGATATCCTAAAGTCTACATACTTTGTGACCCTATCCACAGTACAGCAAGCAACAAAATAGCAGATACCCCAGGCATGCCAAAGCAGGATACTTGGTGGCATCAGTAGAAATTAGAAGGAAAGCAATGACATGTAAGTCTCTCATAAATACGAAGTATGCACAAATAATAACTCAATATGCCTATTAATTTTTTTTAATCATATTTAGCTAAATTATACTAAAATGAGTAAAATCTCATCCAATTTGAATTAAGTAAATTTGACAATGAAGTATCAACTAGAACTAGAAGTGTGTATAAATTCCAAACAGATGGTAAAATAGCCAATTCTTTCCTCTTTCCTTTTTTGTTATAGGGGGGTGGAGATCAATAGGAGAGTTTTTTTTTTACCAAGAACAGCAACCAGATTACTAAACATTACACCATCTATAAAGGGAAAAGCAAGGGGGGACAATGAAATTAAAAGGTGGGAAGGGATCAAGGGAAGGCCCACCTTCTAGCAAGGATTCCCAATCAACAAGTTCTCAAGCCTTAAATAGGACATACATAGCAGAAGTACAACCAACCACTCAAATCTTAGTTACAAATGGATTTCTTGTTTGAGTTTAAATCTGTGTTCTTTCGGTTTATTACCAACAGCACCGTAGCATATCAAATATATCATCATAAAGCCGAATCCATCCAAACTCAGCGTGGAACTTACATGTTTTTACACCCATCTGATTTTTTATTTTTTTTTTAAAGGATGCATAATTTGACAAGCTTGCTAAAGGATTTCATTGGCTACTCACACAGATCATGCATGCCAAATTTAACGAAAATCTTATACAATTTAACACATATTCAACCAGTTAAATCCTTGGAGAACATAGTAAAATGCACAATAATAGATATGAGGTTCAAATGGCTGATTAACATAAAACTTGGAGTACATGAAGGGTATGAAAAATATAAAAATCCACCAATAGACTTTGGTACACCATGTGGATAGACTCTACCAGAATTCCGGTATAAATAAACATCCAATGATTAATGATATGAAAGAAATTCTGAAAACCATAGTTCCTGTGATCAGTTATTCACATTAAATTTGAATTGACGTCTCACTAAAACAACAAATACGTCATATCACCGAATTGAAACAAGGCACCTTATGATCATTTCATTCCAACGAATATCAGAACACTACAGAAAATAACATAACTCGTTAAAAAAAAATCATTCACAAAACTGAAACTCGACAAATCCAATCCGAAACATTTGAGGTTCGTCAACACAGACATTCATTGACAAATTCAAAATTATGTGCAGAATGTGAAGAAAAACAACTGAAGATTAATCAACAATCGTAACATTTTGCCTGCTCTATAAACTAGCTTTCAATTTCAAAGGAAAAAGTCGCCATTACCAGTACCAGATGTCGAACAATTAAGCGGAAAGCAAATTCAGCAAAAACACAAAAAGAGAAAAGATACTTACAACGGATAACGACGAGGTCGAGATGCGAGACGGCGATTTCGGAGCAGATATTTTGGGACAAAACGAGTGCAATGAAGAGGAAGAAGACGACGACGATGACGATGGGGAACGAAGAGACAGAGACGCCATTGATGAAGAACCTCGAAGGTATCTGTATCTGTCAAAAGATAGGGTTAGGGTTGGAATGAAGAAGCGCACTTGACATGAGAAAGAGAGAGAGAGAAAGGGGAGAAGAAAGAGTGAGAGGGAAACCTGAGAGAGAGAGAGAGAGGGGAATTTGTATGGCTTTGGTGGTACTGCGAGTTGAGTTTTTCTCTGTCCTCTCTGCCCTGCGGAGAGTCGGGAGGCTCCTCCCTCGGATTTCGTAATTTTGTAAAACCCCAAGTGGCTCCAAAAGGTAACAAATCCTCTCTGCGACGTCGTTTTTGCGCCCTCTGTGGAGATTCTTTTCCTTTTCGGGTTTTAAATAGACGATACATCACCCCTCTAGGCATTGCAATAGCAATTCGACCCGATGGACATTCACCCAACCCACTTTAGTATTTATTTGAATCTTTTGCGGGTAACCTCTTTATATAATACACTTTACGTACAAATTTGAAAAAAAATCTACAAGGGCAAATCGGTTCTAAAATCCCATTAATTGGTCGGAAAATTGAACAAGGGGGCTGGTCATGGCCAAAGCAACTTATTAGGGGGTTCCCCACAAAAAAAATATATATACAAGGAGATTTTGTACATAAAACTGTATTATATAAGAGGGTTCCCCGCAAATAATCCAAATAGATATGCATGTATGTAAAGGGATGAAAAATGCATATGGATATAGATATTTATCGGGTCAGATATGGATGACAAGCAGTCATCTGCCATTAATTCACCCATTTATTAAATTCGGTTTTCAAAGTCAGTATTATGTTGCGCATATAATAGAATTTTAATTTTTTAAAAAAGTTGGTTAGATATCCAATGGATATCCATTTACATGCTACATTTGATGGATATGGATGTACACGAATGAAATTGAGTTAAATGGATGTGGACACAAATATGGATGATAAAAAATAAATTGATATGGATATGACTCCACTCATCAATATCCAATCCATTGTCATCCCTAATCATCGATCTCATTTTTATCTTTGCACTTGCATTTGCCTGGAGTTTATGAGTGAAAAAGTTTGCATTAATTGTCTTTACACTAGTGTCAACAGGAATAAGAAATAAAGTTTAGCACGAAATTTAATGGTGGGTTTTTCGTCTTTTAACACCTAAGAGTAGCAAAAAAAAAANAAAAAAAAAGCGGAAATATTGAAATCCCGATATAAAAACTGATAAGATGAAAACAAGACGAGTGAGATTTTCAACATATAAGTATTTTGTATTTTGCGAATTTAACCATAATAATATCAAATTAGGAAAATGTACTTATAATGATTCAAATTTCACACAATTTAGAAAATACTTCATGCAACTCTGATATCAGTATAGTCCCATTTTAAATTTTAATAATAGACCTGGATATATCTAAGACTATGCTGCTTGTTAGGAATTTAGGATGCTATAAACTTCTAAATGCTATTCGAGTTAAACCAATATTCATAATATTATCTTTTTTTTATTTAAAAAAAAAAAACAAACTGCAATTGTACATCCTTTTGGAAAAATAAACCAACATATAGGCATGTCGACAAATTTAGTTGCTCGGTTAACTATTCAATATTGTAATTCGATAACAGTGTACTTATTGATTTAGTAGTTGTTGAATTTTACATTGTTAAAGAGGAAAGAGTAGTTGTTTGGCTAACAAAAATGAGGGAACTGTAACTTTGTAGGAACTTTCACTTCCCCTAGAATGGGGGAAGTCACTTATCTAGGTTTCTCTAATAAAGTTTCTAAGGTCAACCAAACATATTTTAGAACTTTCTAGGAAGTAGTAATAATTTTAGTGCATATTTGGCACACAGCTTTTTGGGGCTTTTGGAAGAGCTTTAACTTTTAGGTACAATGAAAGCTATCAAAAGTTTTGTTTGGATGGAGCAACTTTTGCAAGAGCTTCTTCTGAAAGGAGTCAAAAGTTCCCAATGTGAAAGCTATCAAAGAAAACTTTCACCCAAAAGTTGAAGTTAAAACTTGCAACTACAACTCGCATCTACGGGTAGTTTTCCAAACACAGTGGAAGTAAATTTTCCTAAAATTAGGCTATGTTTGACACCAAACGCTAGTTTTTGAGTAAAAGTTACGGCTTGGAACTTGTAGCTTGTTCTTTTTTTCTTTCAACTACTAAACAATATTTGAAACTACAGCTCACCGATATAGCTAATTTTGTCAATGGTAGCCTTTGCAAGAACTAATTGCTCCCTTCGTCCCACTTAAACTTAGACAGTTTGACTTACGTGGTCTCAAAAACAACACTTTGACTATTGATAATTATAATCATATAAATTTTAAAATTATAACAAAATACTCCATCCGACTCGGAATGAGTTAGGCA
>BSSO01007445.1:0-10970 GCA_030267885.1 Mesembryanthemum crystallinum | reverse complement strand
AAATTATATATTTGTACTAAAAATAAGTTAAATCCTAGAAAAGGAACCCACTTGAAGTTGGTTTTAGATCCGCCACTGTGTGCAACGAAGCTGGTATGTAATCATCAGTGCTTGAAGGTTATTTAGATGCTTGGTTTTGATGGTTGTTCGCGGCATATTTTGGAGCTTGGTGAGCGTTTGCTTAGCATTTCTCAATCACTCGATCGAGTTGTTGTAGTGTCTTGCCTTCCGGCTGAACGAAGTTTTAACATGCCTAATCAATTGGTTGATGTTGAATGGTACCAGAAAAAATATAGAGAGCAAGCCAAACAACAGCTGACTAGGTGGTTACCCCAAGGTGTTGATTTGGTGGTGCTCTAAATTCACAATTTGGAGTTTAGTTGTTAATGTACCTTAAATCAATTGGTGCCAGTTCGTTGTAAGTTATGGAAGATGCCTTTTAAATTTTAATTTATGATTTATGACTCTTGTTGGGTTTTTATGGTTTTGATGATCAACAAACAAGTGAACTTAATTATAAGTGCTAATGTGTTTGCAAGTGTTTGTGTTATGTGTAGGAACAATAAAGAGTTTGATGGTTAATCCAAAGAGCGTTCTTGAAAATCAAGTGGATACATGAAACTCTTATTGCTGGTTTTATTGTTTTATTTATTGAGCTCATGTAAGTGATTAATTGTTTTAAGTACAAGCTACTCTATATCTAATAGCAGGAACACCTAGTGGCTTAGGTAAGCTCTTTGCTTCAGGTAGGAGGAACAACCCAGGCACCTGTTCCCCCTACTGCAGTAGAACGTATATATCAAGCAATATTCTCGATTATCTTTTTGATGATTTTCTGGAGAATATGAAGATTTTATTTGTTGAGTATACAAGGTTAAGAAAATCAGAATAATAGTATTTAGAGAAATTAGCTTTGTTAAGAATCCTAATTTCTCTAAATAGCTAATTGTATGGAAAGAATAAAAGATATTATTTTGATTATCTTTTGATAAGTGAAAGAACATCTTTTACTTAGTCAAAACTGGTTTTATGGAAATATTCTAATTGATTAACCTATATACTCTCCTAATTTTATGGGATATCTTTTACCAAATAATATCTTACTTATTTTTGGGTGTAATTGATTGAGGAAGTAAGTAACCAAAATACATGTCTATAAAGACTGTGTATTGGGTTAATGTTATCCTTAAGCATTCACAAGAGTAAAACGCCCAACACTGATATACACTGGACAAACCCGCTGAGCAACTTTCCGAATTGGTTAGCAGGAACTGTTCCAATTGTTGGTAATTGAGTCAGTTTATGAGTTAGTGCTTCAAGTATTGTTGGTTGAAGGGGTAGTTGTCACATACTTGAGTGTGTGAGTGGTTATGTCTAGAGTTAGATTTAGAAGTGGTGGTTCTTTATAATCACGAGTTGTGTTCTTAATATTAGAAGTAGTGTTGCAAATTCATTTGGGGTCGTGGTTTTTTACTCCTATTAATTTAGGGGTTTTCCACGCTAAATCCTTGTGTTAAATTGTCTCTTCTCTTACTTCTCACAATCTCGTTCCATAGGAACAGCTCCCCTAAAATGTTCCTCCCCTCTACAACCTCTCCCTATTAATATCAACTCTATGTATGTTTATTGTTAGGGTGTTTTCATTTCAACTCAATTGATCTTGACTGAATTGAAATAATAAATTGAGTAAACTGAATGATTAGTAATATGCAAGAGAAAAAGTAAGTTGCAGAAGCTTAGGGGTTGCACGGTTTTGAGTTGTGTTTTGCAAGGAATGGATATAGTTGGAGGATATAAAAATCAAAGAACAATATCATTAAGATTAGTAAGAGCATTAATAGGCGAAACAAGTATGGTGATCAAACTACTCCAAATTGAAAAGGACCAGAAAATTGAATGACATTTGATGGCATGAAGCATGATATACATGTATACGTATACATAGAGTAATCCATACTTGGCTTTAGATTGAATCCTAACATATATATTAAACTAGTTTTATTTTGCTTAATAGGTGTTTAACCTATTGGTAAATAAGTTATAATTTATACATAATACTAAAGGTCGTGTATTGGGAGGTGCCTCTTAACCACGACCAAGGAGAAGGAAGTTCCTCTTTAGCAATGCCTTGTAAAAATAATTAAATTAGTTAAATTGGTAAATTGAATTTAGAAGCTAACCTTTATAAACATAAGGGAGTAAAAACTAACCTGAATTATATGTGGAACTTCATTATCTGTATAAATGGTCACCTGTCTCCTATTAGATACAGTTGGGGTGATGTTGAGGTCAATTTTGTGACCTTGAGGCAGTGGTACTGTTCTGTGGTGCACTTGGTGGAGCAAAAACATGAGCAGGACCAACAGCAGTGGATTGTTGGCTGGTTTTCTTAGATTTCTTAGGCTGTGGAGCAGGAACATCAGTTTTTTTTTGCATGTTCTGCTGTTGTGGCCTTCTTTCCCTCACCTCTTGCACCCTTGTCTCATTTTAGTTCTTCTTACACTTTTTTTTTTTCTTTTCATGGTGTTCATTTTTTTTCCTTCCTTCTCTTCATTTTGGGTCTATGAGCCTTTGCTTTCTTCAAAGGAGGAGGCTGTACAGGTTGTTGAGTTGTCTTTGGCCACTGATCAGGTCCATTGAATGGCTCAATTGATAGAGCATAGGACCTCATGTACATCTCTTTACTGTAACAGTGGTCCACATATGTTTCAGGTTGGTCCCTAGTCTCCCAAATTGCAGCAACAACATGGTGACATGGCAGTCCACTGAGCTGCCAACTTCTGCAGGTGCACTTTCTCTCAGACAAATCCACCACAACCCTTTCTTGGCTGCCTCCATTTCTGACTCCAAATTTTCCACCTCCACTCCATAAGGCCTGCCACCCTTTAGCATCACTTTTGGCTTTCTCTAGCTTAAGTAGAGGCCTAGGTCATATCAATATGTCCTTCTTCTCAATATATACTCTTTTGTTGTAATGTCTAACCATTAAATACTTCCTAATTCCCTCCAACATGCTGATTATAGGCTTGTGTCTATTTGGCAAGATGTAACAATTAAATGCCTCACACATATTATTATCCACACTGTCTACCAAGCTTCATTCATTGAAGAAAGCTCTACACCACTTAGTAGGGTTCCTATCTAACACATTTTCAGCAGCTGCAACATTGATATTTTTGAAGTCCTCCACCATTTTGTCCCACTCTCCTTGAGTTGTAGACTTTGCAAGCCTCCAAAATTCTCTCTTATACTGCTGCCCTCCTCCATAAACCCCTCTGAAATTAGAGTAAACATGTCTTGCACACACTCTTTGCTCAGCACAAAGGAAAAACATTACCAACTGCATTCAAAAGCCCTTTTTGTTGGTCATACATGATGGTGAAACCAGTTCCATCTTGTATTCCCAAATCTGCAGCTAATAACTCCATGAACCAAGTCCATGATTCTGTACTTTCTACCTCAACAACTGCCCAAGCAAGGGGAACATTTGGTTGTTTGCATCCCTCCCAATTGCTACCAAGAGTTGTCCCCCAAAATAACCCTTAAGAAAGCACCCATCAAATCTAATAAATGTCATACAACCAGCCATAAAACCTTCTTTAAGGGCATTAAAACATATATAGATCCTTTTGAAAACATTGTTATCCAAGTGAAACTTACAAGTGTTAGAAGGATTTGCCCTAAGGATTTCTAAAGTATACATGTGTATGAGCCTATATTGGGCTTCATAATCTCCAATCACCATCGTTTGTGCCTTCATTTTACCCCTACAACATTTGTATAATGACATTCTTAGGCATAATCCTGTCCATATGGTTTCTTTAATCTCTCGCATTCTCCAATAAGGAATGCACCTAAACCTTGAAATGTAATATTGAGCTATCCAAGAAGCTGTAATCCCATGCACCTTATGTCTCCTCCCACAAGTGTGCTCATTCACCAAAGTATTCACTTGGAAATTGGATGTCTTGCCTAACCAAGAGGCATAAATCTTCCAAGGACAACCTTCAACTTTACATTTGGCCCCTACTTGCTGCTTGTTATTTTTAGTGAAAGTTAGGCCTCTCCCACTAAATATTTGAAAATTGTGAAGTGCTCTCTTGAATTGACAATGATTTTCAAATTCTTGCCCTAGTGAAGTGAGTAAGTTCAGGTTTGCCTTCCCTAAATGCCTCTCCTGTGAAAGGCTTCACTTTTCTAGTTTCGTCATACTCAAAATCTTGATTACTCTCCCCACCAGAACTGTTATCATGTTCTGACTCCACATCCTCATCACCATCCACTGCCCAACATGATACAGAATTTGTGGGAGGTCTAGGTCCTCAAGTTGCCGACTGAAATCTTCATTGAACCTTCTCTCTTCCAAGTCAGCTGCATTAACTAACTGCCTACCCTCAATCACTTCCTCATCATCATCATCAGACTGTAACACTTCATCAAACTGCCCTCTCACCCCTTCATCTCCATAATCCTCAGTAAAGTGACCCTCCCCTTGAGAGGTTAGCAGGGGCATTAAAGGAATATCACTCAACAACTCATCTAACTCCAAATCATGTTCCAAATAAACACGAATCTGTTTTTTTTTTTTTTTTTCCATAAACAAATCAATGAATTCACCCTCACTTAGATCACATAAAACCCTTAACCCATCTTCAAGACTCTTCCCTTGTGTTAAGAATTGAACTTTTGATATGTTCATATACCCTAAACTCAAAATCTTCTTGTTGACATAGGTCATATTAATATCCTCAAGCCTTAACCCAAATATAGTCACATTCCTACCCACATAACTCAATTTAGGATTGCACATGCAAGAACCACCATTGTATTATTAATTCACCCATTTTGGCATATATATCCGTCATAAATTCAAATTACATAATAATCATAAATTTGCAAAAGAAAGTAATAATAACATATATTTCCATCATAAAACACATCATTTCATCATAACTGTAACACCCCGATTTTTAATAAATTAAATATAATAAAATTGAGCCAAAAATCCGGCAGAGTTCCATTTGTAAATTTAATAAACCAGCCAATAAGGCTTATACATAATCCTGTTTCAAAAACAATAATAAATCTAACAACAATCCCAATATTACCAAGGCGTTACCGCCGCACTCGACTCACGAGGAGTGGTGCCAAGATAAACCATTAGCACAATACAACCCATCAAGTCTATGTGATCTATTTATACAATAGTTGCATTAGAAGATTAATTAAACTCATAACTCAATATTTTCAACCTCTTCTAAGCGACTCGGCTCGAGTGTTAGCGGAAGCGAACAATATCCTCACGAAAAATCCAACCTGTACAAGTAATCTACTCGCCGTTGAGAATAAGTCGACAACGGGTCATCACATGCCCACCATAGAAGAAGAGATGGACGGGACCACACAAAGACACAAAAGTAACAACGTCAGCGAAAGCTAGTAACCAACACTTTAATAAATAACAATAACAGGATCAATATAATGATAGTCAAACAATATGAGTGAAATGAGAGATTGTTAGTAGAGAAATAATATTATAACATAACTAAAATCTTTCGATCTTCAACCGGATAGGTACACGACTATAGACTCGCCGAACTCTTAATCAGTCTCGAATATAAACAAACTTCAGACTCAAACTCATAGTATGAATAATTGAACTCAATCGACGATCCCTACTCTTGGCTATGTGATAGTGTAAACCAATAAAACTAGTTATGTCTATAATTTATAACTTTCAATGTCAACAGCCATTCCAGGCTCAGCCAATCCAGGCCCCACTTCCGAATAGTCCACTATAAGGGACAAGTATAAAGGTTCGCCATGAAGGATAACACATTTCAAGGAGTAGGAGATACATAAACACTCACTTACATGGAGTTAGTTATTATATATATATATATATATAATCCTAATCCAACATGCCGACCCGCACAACTCTCATCCAAGAGCGAATCACCTAGCGGGAATTCACATCGAGCAATCAAAATAAGACAATGAATATAGACACCAAAGTCTCGAAGTAAGAATCTAAATAAGTTATAGAAGTTTCCTCTCTAATAAGAGCGAATAATTCAATCTCAAGGTGGTGCATCCCCTATACGAGTCACGACCATACATAGCCTATCATGGCACTAGTTCCCAAATACGCATATAACTCAAGTATATGTTTAGTAGGGTCACCACTATATATAGATAGACAATGTTCTATAGCTTAAGGTCTCACAAGTGAAAACCTAAGTAAGCTAGTTAAGAAGTTCCCTCTCCAGTAAGAGTGCATAACTCACTTGTAATATGAGGACGTTCCACCAAGAATATAGCCTAAAACTCAACTTCTAGTGCCTAACCATAGAAATGCCCAGCCAAGCATACATAGTATACAAGTACCTAACAAACCAACATGATATCGAATGCACATCACTTTTGCCCAACCGCACGATACAGAGAGAGAAGCAGCGAGAGAGAAAGAAGATAGTGGTGGCGGTGGCTGGAGCTCGGGTTTTTTGCTCCACCCCACGCTCGAACCAGACCGTGGTAGACCCACCCTTGTGTGGTGGTCGCCACCAGCAACAGCAACAGAGCAAATGCCGCAGACCAGCCCAACGAGCACTGGGCTTGGGCTTACCGCGCGAAACAGAACAAGAAGAGAGGGCGACACACGCAGGGGCAGTGGTCGACAAAGACAGCGACGGCGGCGGCTCAGGTGGCCGACAAGAGGGATGAGCAGCAGCAGTGGCGCGCTGACCACTTGCGCTAGCAGGGACGAGAGAGAGAAATGGTGAAGTGGTGGGTGAGGTGCTTGATGGTGATGCGAGAGAAGTAGTGAGGGTTCTGATGATGTCTGATTGTGAGTGATGGTGGTCCTATGCTCTGTGTTTGTGCCGGGTGAGAGACAAGGATGGTGATGGTGGTGTTGTCTGATTTTTAGTGAAGTAAGAGGGAAGAGCTTCTTTTAGAAGCTAAAAGAATGAGGAGAGAGAATGTGAGATATTTTTCCTTTACTTAGTGTGGTCATCTTCTTCTATTTATAGAAGTCCCACAAGCAACCCTAATGGGTCTACAACCCATCTAAACAATTTCACCAACTGATCCCAATAGTTCTTAACTGATCCAAACATTCCCAAATCGTTTCTTGACTTAATTTAAATAAGTAGAGCTCCAATAAATAATATTGACTTTCAGTTTAAAAGGAACGAATAAATTCTCTTTATTCTTAAGTAATTATTCGAGTAAATATTATATAAATAATTAAAATAGAATTTCTCAAAAACATATAATTTCCCTCAAATATAATTACTCATTTTCTCATAATTATAAATATATTTCTCCATGAATTATTTGAATTTCCCAAATAATCATATTAATTCTATATAATAATTATAGGAAATATCGGGATGTTACAATAACTTCTTTTTTTACAATGTCTTCATGGGGATACAACTTAAGTTGGGAAACAAAAAAAAAATAAAAATAAAAGGCTTTTGCAAAGTACATCAACCCTTATTACATCCTAATTACACCAACAATTTTGTCAAAACAGTGACCATGTAGATCAAAAAAAATACCAACCATCTTACATTGTCACACAGAACTACTAATGTTTTGACAAAACCAAAATCAACACTTTGAAGCCCAATTCCCAACCTAAAACTAACTTCAGAAATCCTTCATGAAAACCCAAAAATTACCCACTACCAAGCTCAATCAAACATGCCAAGGCCCATTCCCCCAAACCATCGGCTGGTGTAGTTGGGCTTGCTAGTCGGCCAGCAGCATCTGTAAAGCACCAAGCTCCCAATTGTCCAATGGGACCTCCTCCTCTTCTGGTCCAGGCTTGGGCCTGAAAACCTCACTTCTCGAAACAGCCCCACGCCAATCTCGGCTGACCTGGCAGCAGATCCTCAACTGGGTCGTGCTCAACCTGCTAAGGATGTGGGCTTCAAACACATCCTTGAGTGTTTGATCCATGACAGGGTCCATCTCTAAGTAAAGAAAAACCAAAAAAAATCCTTTTCTAAGTCAAACCCACTTCAAAACTGATTAAACAACCCATTTTATACAAAGGCAAAACAAAATCAACATCAAAAATCTCAACTTTAAGCACTATCTCATGAAATTACACTAAAATAACAAGTAAACAACAAATTTCGACCAATAANCACAAAATCTAACATCAAAAGATCAAACAAGCAAAAAAAATGAAGAGAATTTACCAGATTTCCAGAAATGCTCCACAGCTTCACCGTCTTCCTCTCCGAATTTTCTCTCTAGGATTTTTTTCTTTTGGCGGCAAGTTATGATTGACAGTGCATGGGGGGGAGGGTTGCTTAATCAGTAAGAGAAGATCAAGGGACGGGGATGGGTTAAGTCAATAGGGGTGCCACTGTAAATTAAATGGGTTAATTTAGGGGTATATGTGGTATTTCACAATAAATAATGCATTCCAGAATTTTCAGCAATTTTCAAATATTAGAAATTGATTTTATATTTTTACTGCGGTGCCACGTCAGCAATTGCAGCCGGAGCCAGGTACCGAAACCACCAAATTGAAACGTTAGGTACCTAAATCACCAAAATAAAACGTTAGGTACTAAAACCACCAAAAAAGCAAACGTTAGGTACTAACAGAGGTGTTATTTCAAATACTCCCTCCGTCCCACTATTACTTTTACAAACCAAAATTGGCACAAGAATTTATGAGGGAAAATTTGACCATTTTTGCCCTTGTGAAATAGAGAGAATATAATATTTGGATGTGAGAGAGACATAAAATCAAAAGAGAGAGAGTGTTTAGAGAGAGAGAAAAGTGTTTTTTAATGTATTTTTTAGATAGTAGAGGGGTAATTTAGGAAGTTTATGGGGATTTAATTGGTTTGGAAAGGTAAGTATGGGATAAATTTTTGATGGTTTGGAAACGTAATAATGGGACACAGGGAGTAGGTGTTTAGTAAAATATTCGTAACTAAAATAGCAAACAATATCATCTTTCATTATTACCTAACTTAAATGTATACTCTTACCTTGAATAGATTGAAAATTCGAATTGAGTCTATAAATCTAATACTCAAAATTAATATAATGTCATTGTAGGTGGTCTTAAAGCTTCACCATACTTACAACTGTTCTATATAGTATGTTTTCTTTTTGTGAGGCACATTTGCTCAACATACATATTTATACCAACAATAAATATATCATAAGTCTTAGAGAATATTCCATATGCTAAATATGATCCGCATCTCTCAAGTGTCAACCTACATTTTGATTTCAACTGAGGAAAAAAAATTGTCATCATACCATTGCTTTTGTATATTCCACACGCTAGCATATTTGTTATCCAAACCAAATGTGTATGTTAAATAAAGCATAATTCTCCAACAAATATGTGGACATATATCATTCACTAAAAATTTGCTCAAAGTTTTGGGATTCGACCTTTACACGATGAACTCGTAATGAATTTATTCTCGCGCCTGATATTTGAGCGATAATTTTTTGCATTTGATTGATGAAAATATTTCGGCCAAGCCATTTGTTCTTGTCGTGTCACTCACTAATTGTTATAAGGTTGAGAAATCATAATTCAATTAAGTTAGTATGTTAATTAAGTGAGTATGTTAATCAATAGAGAATTCAATCATAATTCAATTAATTTAGCATGTTAACCTATCAAGCACAACTTGATTAATCTACTCATATACCAAGTAACTATACCATCTTGTGTGTGTATTTTGTGCAACTTAAAATGAACCCAAAATTGAAATTAATTAATTAACTCAAACACCATGCAACATAACCTCTTTAATAAGAATTACCAACTCTAATAATGTGTCATTTGCATACCTTGAGGTCTTAACTCCTCCTTCCCTTGATACTTGATAGCTACCCAAAGGCAAACTAGGTTGGCATAGTTCAAGGAGTCGGTCCTCCTCATCATCATCCTTAATAATCAAATTATTTGCCAAATAGGTAAATTACAACTATTTTTTTACTGGCTTTGTAGTTTCCTCATAAAAATGAGAAAACGAAAAAACCCAATAAGAAGAAAAATATGCCACAACTTTTTTTATATGATATAAAAATGTGATTAAATCGACGAGGAAGCCCCAGTTGGCCAGTGTTTCAATGTTATTATCCAATAATTAGGTTTTTGTTGTAAAGACAAATAGCTAATTGAATGACTGACATAAATAGTTGTTGGAAAGAAGAAGATGGAAAAACGAAAATAGCCATTTCACTATTTGCCTTCATTTAAATTTCCAGCAACGTCCAAAATACTGACGACATTAACGTACTGTATGTACTGCTGTTAAAAGTGCATATGCATTACAAGTACTTAATCTACAAAAGATACTGCATGCAACTTTTTTTCTTGAAAAAAAAGGCACCACTAGGTTAGTTTTTTGTTTTCCACATCCTTCTCTCTCAGAAAAATAAAAAACAACACCCTAGTCTCCTCCTCATTTGTTTTCATTTTGGGCTACTACCGGCGCTTTTGCCGGTGGTTAGCCTATTCGTTATTAGATTCTTCTTAGTTTTTCCGTAGTTTGATTATCAATAGGTCTTAATAAACTCTCATTTGGTGAAAGGTCATTTGGTTCTTTGCATTCGTCAAAATTTTGTGTTTGGTTCCGCGTTCGTTAGAATTTTTTGAGTTTCTTTTTAGGGTTTAGTATTATTAACCAAGAATACAGGTTCGATCTTTGATGTCAAGGGGAGTACTTCCACCACTAGTACAAAAAATATCATACACATCCCCTTATACACGACGGTTGGGAGTGTAACCGTCGCACAATAGGTAATACACGACGGTTGTCAGTTATAACCGTCGCATATGGGTTCAACTAGAAAAACGCAAAATGGAAAAACCTTATACACGACGGTCGTCACGAATAGCCGTCGCGTATTGTCTTGGTAAAAAACAAAAAATTAAAACCCCTTTACACGATCAGATCTATTATCCTCTCTCT
>BSSO01007444.1:0-10971 GCA_030267885.1 Mesembryanthemum crystallinum | reverse complement strand
GCTTTCTCTCTCCTCATCTTTCGCTGCCCCACACCGTCTCTCTCTTCGTTGATCTCTGTTCGTCTTCTTGTTAGTGGAGATATGAATTGATGTTTTTTCTGCTTGAAGTTATGGGAGATTTATTCTTCTACATTTTGATTTGAAGTATAGAGTTGTGATTTCAGAACGTTGAAAAGTCTGGCAATTTTGCAATTACTTGTCATTATCTTAATTATTTAGTAAGAAATTTACTTTGATTTTGTTTTTCTCGCATTTTTTTTGTTCTTAGATCTAGAAATTTGGTGTTCTTGATATGGAGATTTTGCCCAATAATTTAAAATTGGAATTTTGGTGCATTTAATCATATATCCTGTGTTCTAGAAATTTGTTGTTGTTGTTGTTGTTGTTTTGTTTTTTTTTTTTTTTGTTTTTTTTTTCTCTCTTCAAAGCATTCATACAGTTGTTAATTAGGAGTATGTTCTATTTTTGATATAACAAATTTGTTATTTTACTTCAACCAAACATCAAGAATGGGAATGGATTGCAAATGATTCCATTCCAAGTTTAAACCAAACAATACATATAATTAACTGTTACCATTACCCTTTCCCCTCTTTATTCGATTCTATTCCGTTTACATTTCAATATTTGAACCAAACACCCCCTTAGTATCTTCATCCTCTCTCTCTGTTACATCTTGTGTGATTTCGTAGAGCTAATCTTAACGTTATCTTCATTCTGCCTTTGCCAATTGCCCGTCCCCCAAGTGAGTAAAATAGAGTAACCTTTTCAATAAATTGTGATGGAAATCAATATAGGTTTATTTTTTTATGTTGCATGCATTTCTTTGCCCTCACTAATCTGAATAGTCTGCTGTGGAAGCTCAACTTGAAAATCTTTTCACTTAGTTGGAAGTGATCCTTCTGTGTGTAGTCAGAGAATCCTTTGTGTAGTCAGAGACTAAACTTCGATTTAAAACTTGAAGTTGTCTGATACTATCTTTTTTTAGTATTTGAAATACTCCTTGTTACAACATTTCTGTATGTTTCACTCAGATTGACATTTCTGTATGTTTCGCTCAGATTTTCATATCTGTAGCTCGATTGTGCTCATTTCTTTGGCTCTATGAATTTGACACAGACGCAGAATTTTGTTAACATTGACTTAAAGAACAGTTCTTGAGCCCCTTCAGCATTCTTTCTTTGCAGGGTTTCGGCTTCTTGTGTCTAAATTGAAGAATGGGGAGTGCTAAGAAAAAGGCTGGTTCAATATTTATCAGGCTTGTCTCTTCTGCTGGTACTGGATTTTTCTACGTAACGAAGAAGAACCCGAAAAAACTTACGGAAAAGCTTGAGTTCCGAAAATACGACCCTCGAGTCAATCGCCATGTCCTATTTACAGAGGCCAAGATGAAATAGATACACGCTGGCGTGCCTTGGGGTCTATGGTGGTTTTTTGATAATAGAAAACAATATATAGCACTGCTTGATGATGGATATTTGCAGGGTTTTTGAATTACAGCATCAGTGTATCACTAAAATAGCTTGATTTTGTGCAGATGAAAATTGCACTTTCTTAACTTCCATAACTGATTCCCTGATCATTTGCACTACAAGTCCAGAAGACTGATTAATACTCCATAGCGCTTGTTTTCCCCTTCTCTCGTTTCATCAACTCTTTCACAGTACTAGCAAATAAATGCCCTTTTTATCTTTGTGAACTTTATTTAAGGTATTTTTTGTTGCAAACTTTATTTAAGGTATTTATGAAGTCAACTAATGTGTGCTTGTTGTAACTTACTCTAGTTGATATTATGTTTCTCAGTCCCTTATCTATAAGGCGGCCTCATAGAAGACAATCCGACTCTAAATTCTTTGTGTAGCATGGATTTGCCTTCTTTTTTTACTTGTCTTTCTATTTCTTACTACTATACGGTGAAAAACTAGCACTGAGAAATGGTTCAAACTAATAAGGCCCTTGTCATTGACTGTAAACAAGTGAAACCTTCAAAAGCTACATTAAAAGTTAAATGTCACAATTAAAATAAAATCAAGTACAAAATCAAAACATTGAGAGTTTCCAATCCTATCATATCAGCTTTTGTACAGTACCTTTTAAAGACATTTTTTCTAAAAAAAAAAAAAAAAAAAAATTGCTCTGAAATGGCATGTACTACCTCTTGATTCGAAGCGATTTCCATGTACTCCCTATTTTGGTGGGAATCACTTCCAACAATTAAAGACCCACAAAAGCACGCCTTATAAATGACCGTTTATTTCAAAAAAATAACATTACTCTGTTTGCTCTTGTCCTTCATCTCCCACAGGCTCTGTTTCTCTGCAACTTATTAGCTAAATCAAGAAAAAATGGGGAATCCTCCTTACATCATCATCATCATCATCTCTATGGATTACTCTCTCTCCATCTCTGTACTGGATCAAAACCTACCCAACACTCTCTTTTATTACTCATCCTCACACTTATCTCTATTAACCGGCTTCAAACAATGAAACAGAGAGAGTAAAAAGAAAGAGAGAGAGAAAATCTGGGATCCATAGCTGATTTCAATCGCCACTCAGATAAAAAACTCCGATCAAAGGTCAGTTTTCTCATACTCAACTAATTAAAATTCTCAAGCTTTGGTTTTGATCTGTTTGTGTTTTTGTTATTTGCACTAGCATTCACAACTTCCTTGTTGTTGTTGTTGTTGTTGTTGTTGATGATGATGATGATGATGCAAAGAACTTACTTGTTGGTATAAGAATTTGTTTGATATGTGATGATAAACTGGGAAATATGTGAGCCGGGTCAGTTTTGGGTCGATCTTCTTGTTGCTGCTATTGTTCTCGTTGATGCAAGAACTTCCTTGGCTTGTTGGTAGAAGAAGTATTTGTTTCATACGAACAAAATTGTGGGTCGGGTCAGTTTCGGGTTGATATGTGGTGGGCTGGGTTGCTTTGCTGGGGTGGGGAGCTTTCAATTTGACATATAAAAGGATCATAGATTTCCAACAAAGTATTCACTTCTCATTCATAACTACGGAGTATAAGTCTATAAAAATGTTAAAATTTCGATCAGATTGGTTTCAGATCCAAGTATTGGATGATGCCTGTTTTATTCTTTTCTTTTCGTTTCTTTTTTTTGCCAAGTTTATATGATACAATGAAGATCGGAACTTGGTTATAAGTTCTAAGAAATAGGTGGTTTCTATCAAGGTTATGTCAAGGAATCATATTTCCTTTGATTTGACAGTTTTTATGAGCTAAAAATAGTCTAAGCATAAGCCTTTTACTAACTTTCTTTACCTTTTCAATTATATCTTAGCAGAAATGGCAAGTTGCCAAGGCTGTAACATTTCGGAGAAACACAAATATTGGCATGAGTTCCACCCCACAAAGCACAAATTCCACACGACCATGTCTGAAGGTTTCGAGCATGAGCTGGTAAATCAATTGATCACACTAAACTCTGTAAAATTCCTTGTTCTGCTTACCAAATTTAGTGCTTAACATGTAATCTTTTCTTCCCTTTCTGTTGCAGATGATTCCCAGTAAGTTCGTGGAGTGCTTTAGGGGCAAGTTATCAAGGTGGTGCTCCCTTAAAGGGCCGAGTGGCAACGTGTGGAGCGTCAAGATTAGAAGGGAACATGACGTTACTTTGTTCGCCGAGGGGTGGGAGCAGTTTGCCTGGGATCATGGCCTTAAAGCCATGGATCACCTAGTTTTTTCTTATGCCGGTGATTCCAGTTTTGCTGTCTCAATGTTTGATGATGAAACTGGATGTGAGAAGGAAGCCTCCTACTTTGCCAAGAACATGAGATCGGCTTCATGTATGGTTTGTAGAAGTACTCTTCATGCCAGGGAGAACAATGGCTCCCGAGGCAAACAACCCTCAAATTCAGATGAAGATCAGGATTCGACATTTGACACGTTCGAAGAGGAGGACGAGGAGGAGGAAGAAGAAGAAGAAGAAGCGCATCTTCGCACTAGTGGGTCAAGTTCTTCTCGAGGTACTAACTGACTGCAACCTTTTTTTTGTTCCACTAGGGTTTGCTAAATGTGGTTTTGCATTGATGTTAATTATACCCAATAATACTAAAGATCCAATGAAGTAAGATGAGATTATTGGACATGACTCAGTACTATAATTTTTTATATTACATAACAATTCATATTTCAGATTATGTTATAATTTTATACCAAAACAGCCGGATTTTAATTGATTACTCCCTAGCTTAGCTTAACATGTCTGGATATGTCATAGCTACGTAAGATACATACGTGACACATACTTGTTTCATTCTTGATGCAGCTAAACAATATCATTCCTACTATGTGTCAAACAGAAGAATGGTGACCGAGGAAGAGGAAAAAATGGCAAAAAACTTGGCAGATGCTTATGTGTTTAACAAAGAGTACACTGGAGTTCCAATGGTTGCAATCAAACTGGTGCCCTCGCATGTCTACATCGGCTTTCATCTGGCATGTTTTTTCTTTACCCTTTTGTAATTTCTTATTAGTATCGTGGAGTAGTAGCTATTTACTTTAACGAGTATATATAAAAATTGCAATATTGTGAATGTGACTCATGAGTTGTGATTTAATTTGCTTGCAGACCATCCCGAAGAAGTGGGCAGTTGAGCATATGATTCCCACTGACCATAATGTCGAGTTGCGTGTCCAGGGATCCAAGACTATCAGGTGGATTGTCAGATGCCGGTGGAATCGATCAAAGCAGTGCCAGTTCCATTCAGGTTGGTCCAGGTTTGTGCTTGACAACAACCTGGAGGAGCACGACGCGTGTGTGTTTGAGCTGGTTCAGAAGAAGGGACCAAGGATACAAAATCCCATCTTCCATGTGCACATCTTTCGTGTTGTTGCTGAAACTACTCCATTGACTGTGAAGAAGCGTAACATGTAGTGTCCATGGTATTAGGATTTGCGGTCTATGTTAATCTTATCGTAGCTGACATTAATTATTGCTCTGTGGTTTGCTGGTTTAACTAGTAGCTTCTTAGATCAGTTAAAGTTGATCTTTTTTATAGCATGAACTTTGTTGAAGATTGAGATGTTGGTAAAACTAGTCTGTATCATTGCCCTTTTAAGGTAAGGTTGGCTATGTGAATTTGCAGTACTTGTGCATAGGTTCTTCTGGCTTAGGTGAATGCCAAATTATGTTGCTTAATTCATTGTTAATTAGCCCCATTAACTTCTAGGTTGGAGAAGATTATGAAAAAAGAATGACAGTGGTGGATTAAACTCTAGATTGAAGAAGATTACGAAACATCATGCGAGGCAGGTGCTAGAAATGTGGGTACAGCAGGATAGCATGGGGATGATTTGTTGATTAGATTTATGAATAAAGTCACAAATATGCAGAAGTGCAATTTCAAGATTAGATACATGTAACTTGCTGCAATATTTTGGTGTGTAATATGGTATGGCTACTAAGTGGATTTTTATATTGGGAGCACAAGGAGACAGTAAATTTGAGGCTTGTGAAGTCTCAATAAATTGGTGCAGACTGCAGAGCAGCTTTATTACTCTATTGATGCCATTACCCAGTACCAGTATCACTTCTTCTACAGTTGACGACTTGTTTTATTCGATACTTAATCCTTCCCTTAATCTATAAGAAAAGGATTAGCTGTGACATAAATAGATTCTTCTGGAGAACCAGTGCTGGTTTAGAAGATAGTATCACAGGTTTTCAAACATAATTGCAGCATTATTCTTAAGACTTAAGATGCAGGTTGAGGAATTCGTGGTACATTGTATGTATTTGAACAATGGCTCTCCAAAGTTCGTACAAGATAGTTGAGGTGAAAATAAGCTTGGACATGGTTAACCTTTCTTGAATATAGTAATTTATTAGTTTTCAAGATCCTGATTGACTATCTTTCAGACGATCAGTGTCTTCTATGTTCCACTGTGCTAGGAAAATGTGCGTCAATTATTGTAAGACCATTCACATACCAGGTTTAAAAGGTTTACTTTTTGTTACCTCTTCCTAAGTGGTGAAAATAACATGGTAAAAATGGAGATGGCTTCTTTCAAAGATGATCAGTGTCTTTTATGTTCCCTAACTTGAAGTGCATTCTTGTTTCTGTAATAGTTGGGAGTAGTAAGGGTGTGAATTATGACACTGTTTGGAAAATTTTGTGCTATTCAAGATGCTTTTCCATGAGAAAACTATGTATATATGTATTAGCATCGCCATGGAGCTAATGCTTAGTGGTCAATGTGTAACTGATCAGTCTTCATACTGAATTTGGCGGGTGACTGCATTTGTCATTTCTTGTCTGATGTCATTGAGTTCGTATCCGATCCTTAAGTGATCTAAAAACCGTCTGGAGATTATAACCTTTGCTGCTTATCATGGAAAGAACTGCAATTAGGACAGTGAAAGTCTAGTTATTCTGAACTGATAAGTTTCAGTTCAGTTAGTTTTCATCTAACCACTGTCCAGTTCAGTTTTGTAGACCTGTATGTTTATTTATTTACTTGTGTATATGCTGTTTTATCTGCATTTCATGTCTGGTTATGTTGGACTGTAGGGGTCTAGCAAATGCCATTAGTATTTGCGTTGTGCATTTTAGTTTGATTTTTTACATGTTGATGTTGTGATCAGTGACTATGAAAATTTCGTTCCCAGAACCTGGTGTTTCAATTCCTTATAATTGCTCTAGCAATGTTCACATCAACTCCACCATGTGCAGAATTCAATCTAACATTAATAGAACGAGAAGCTTAATTTAGTTTCTAGATCAGAAGGGAGATAAGTTTATTTAGATGGTGCAACGCATCATCCACCAGGATTACTGCGGACGTCTTCTGAGGTTGAACAAGTTAATAGATTATCGACTGATGTCTTTTTCTCTGTTCTAGAGAAATTGATGAGCCAGAATTCTGAAAATGTATAAATCTTCTTCCCTAGTCCAAAATAGGTTTCAATTTAGAGCCTTATTTATCTGCACTATTGCAATATGAATGCCAAGAATGAAAATCTGAATATGTCTGTCTCTGGCTATTTTACTGATCAATTTGCTCTTAAAGGCGTCAAAACATTCAGTGGATTTTCATTTCAAGCGGCTTTTTGAAGTTATCTCTTTGATCATTTTATGGTCGATCTTATGAAAATGCAGCATTCATTGTTTTTCCGGACAATACTTCGCAGCAATTTTCGCGATCATTCGGCTAATTGTGTTTATATATCTTCTTGATCATCTTTGTAGCGTCCATTGCTGATTATATAATTGCCTTCAGTTCAGAGATTGGTTTTTGGTAAAAGGCATTCCTCATCAAATTGCTCAATTTTAAACGCTTTCACATTGCAAAGATCACAAACATATATCTTTCAAGATCAGATGCAGCTAGTTTCTGCGGCTTTCAGATAAATAAAGTTGGAAGTACATGAAGTTAAACACGGTTACAATAATTTGTATTTAATCAGTTCAGCTCAGTCATAATAATTTAGTTCAATCCAGTCTATTCTTGTAAGTTGAAGAGCAAAGGCCCTTATTAGGCAGTTCCCGAGTCCCAACATATTTCCCATATATAACAAGTTGTAATATTTGGGAAAAAGAGCAAACAAGTGAGACATTCAAAAATAAAAGCAATAGCTACATTACAAGTTAAATGTCACAAATAAATTAAATTAAATCTCCAGTACAAAATCAACACAGGTTTTATGATACAGAAAGGTGAGAAATACATGATCAGAATTGTAAGAACATCAGTCATCAGTTCAATCAATTAAAAATTACATAAAATAATAACACATGAATTCTACATATTCTAGAAGGACTACACATCCCGTCGTATGATCCTTTCTAGCAGAAGAAGGGCCAGATCACCAGGTAGTCAAAAGTGCCATCGGATCATCAAGCCTCTTTCTTAGAACACCACCATTTCTGGAGCCGTGTGATTTGAGAACATTTGATTTCCATGCGGAGGAGATCTGAAAGGTGTTTTAGATTGTACAAGAATATCAGAGTCTCGGTTACTGAAACTCGTCATCCATCCTTGGAATGTATCTCAACCAATTCAACTTTGAGCTCCACACTTGGAAAATTAGTCCAGTTTCACAGATAAATCTGCACAGACGACAATCGAATTAAGCAAAGTGATAGCAGCGACAACATAATTTCAACATATTTGTAGCTAACAAAACATGGCATAGAGTTCTAGCATGATCATGATTCATGATCACCAAATGCATACACGACATCCTTCACCAATCATCGTTTTAGAATGGCACCACAAAGCTTAATAACCGTAGGCTGTTAGTAAGGAAGTAATCTCATTTCTCTATATTTTCATCTGTACATCTACTTCCAGACTTTAATCTGGGTAGGGGAAACCATTTACCAAAACAAAGTTTTTGGAGCGGTTTCTAGCATATCCATAATATAGTTCATCTACGTCAAGTAGTATCAGACTACCAAAATAACAATCCTAGATATCTTTACATTTTTTTGCATGCAAAAAGAAACACAAAAGGAAACAAAGGAACAAGTGAACATGCCCTTGTGTCATATATGAAAGCTTAATTTCAAAAGAAGCAGAAGTGCATAATGGAATTCAAACTTCAAAGTATTGAAGCCCCCTGCTCTGGTTACTCATATAATAATACCAAAACAGATTTCTCTACTTTCCTGCTTAATTTCAATACAAGTAAGCTACTAAGCTACCCTTGTATGCCACAAAGCTGCTAGAACCACCCCAAGGAGCTTGTTTCCCAACTTAAAAGGTGCTTCTTCTTAAGATCCAGAAGGGTATGCTGTCCATCTACTAAAATAGCCACTACGCATTCATCTATTTACAGAGGTTTATTTTTATTCTTATTTTNCTACATTCAACCAGACCACATCTCAAGATTCTCAACACGGTTTACCTGGTGATTTGAACATATAGTTCAAATGCAACACACGACTTCTTGTTCACACAGTAGCACTCAAACATGATAATATATTAGGGACAGAAATGACCCGAAAAGTCCCAACATACTTTCATATTTCTAATTAACCTTGGGGCTTTCAGATTGATGTTAGCATAGAAGTATAAATCAATAGTATAGACACCTGTATCTATAGCATAATAGATACAGGTGTCGTATCGACAAATTTATGAATTACTTTGCCAAGTTATGAGCTTATTGCTGCTACAACATGATTTCATCTAATAGGTTATTACATCATCTTGTCAAAGTTTTCCAACTTTATTGCCTAGTAGAGCTACAAAACAAAACAGATGCTCTTGAATGAAACCGATCACACCCAAAATTAAAAATACTAATACAACAAAAAAGATCTTAGTTGCACCAACACCGCAATACCAAATTCGTAGCACAAAAATATGATACTAATCATTTGCAAACCCACCCAAATACTCCAACTGATAGCAACCCTTTTGCACCATCAAACTCTACGAGTCAAACAACATCAAATAATAAAGATATCAGCAGAGCCCACAGAAGAACTCAAACCAAATTCAAAGATCATCCAATATAATGATCAAGCATTTCAAGTTTTCAACCCTACAACAAAAGCCATCAACAACTCATTTTTTTCCTACCTTTTAAAAGCTAGCTACACCGTGACGAAACCTCCCTAAATAAGAAACAATCTCCCATTTCTAACAAGTTTGAACATTGACTGTTCTGATACTAACACAACATGTTTGCTTTCTTTGGGTCATACCCATCATTAGATCATCTAATATCAACAAAATATAAATGCTATAAATGAACAATCAGATTCAACGATCAAAAAAACCACTTTCCATAACAAAAATTCCAGCTACTACCAAAAATCCATACTACACATCGATCAAAATTAATAAACGGACAGAAAGGGAAAGAGAATTACCATCCGGTTGAACTGGGGCGAGTCAGACCAGATCGAGGCCGATTCAACTCAGCCAGATCCGATTCCCCACCTCCCCTCACCCGCCTCTCATATCCCCCACCACCACCACCACCACCCGATTTGGGCCGCCCATCGGACCCGTAATTCCCATGGGCCGAACCGGGCCGATAATTCCCGGGCCTGAGCCCAACCGGCTTCTGCTCCTTAGCCACGTACCCCGGCCGCAGGTGCGGCGGCACGAACTTATTGGTCTTGGGCGAGGGTGCAGCAGCAGGAGGACCGGCCGGCGCCTCCTTGGTTTCTCTCTCCAAGCTCGGAAACGACGACAGACCCGGCACCGAGGAACCGGACCCGGTATTCCCCTTGGGGCGGAGCGAGATGGGGTCCGAATGGGGCGCGTGATCGGTGGCGCGTGGGGGAGGAGCTAAGGAAGGGGGAGGTTTGGGGGAAGGAGAGAGAGGGGGAGAAGGGAGGGGTTGTTTAGGGGTGGAGGGGCGAGAGAGGAGAAGCATTCCGCCATGGGAGAGGCGTGATGAAGCAGAGAGAGAGTAGGATTTGTTGTTGGAGGAGAATGAAGAAGAGGAAGAAGATGATGAAGATGAAGATGAAGGGGATTTTGAGGTGGTGATCTTCTTGTCGTAGATGTCGTTGAAGTTGAGAGAGGTGTACTTGTTGGTTCTTGCCATCCACCGCCTTCACCTGAGCAAAATGGAGAGAGAGAGAGAGAGAGAGAGAGAGATGAAGAAGATGAAGAAGATCGAGATCTCCGAAGGTGAAGGGGAGGAGAAAGAGAAAGAAAAGGTCGGAAAATCGAGAATGAAAGTGAAAAATGAAAATGAAAAGGAAAAGGAAAAGGAAAACCAGGGGGAGGAGAGAGAAAACCGGGGGGAATTTTATTTGGATTTTGGTTATGGATGGACGGTGATCAAAGTGATGCGTTCCGCCTCTTGTTTTCATTTACCTTATTTTCTTATCAGCTTGTCTTGTGTTAGACGCGTCTCAACAAAGATAATTGATGAGACGCCCTTAAAAGGATGAGTTTTTGCTAGGAAAGGGTAATTTTTTACTAAAAAAAGTAAGTTTGTACACAGTATGTTTTATCATATTAGCAAATGCTTTCATGT
>BSSO01007443.1:0-10971 GCA_030267885.1 Mesembryanthemum crystallinum | reverse complement strand
CTCCAATTCTCTCTCTTCTACTATTATCTATCCAAAAGCTCCATGACCAACTAATTTAGCATTGAAGTCTACTACATATTAAGGAGAGAGGTAAGTTTTTCCCCCCATTATTGTACTCTTCAATTTAGGGTTTCTCACAAATTGAATTGTAATTTTCCTTTTGTCTTTTTCTTGTGTAAATTGGGTAGAAATCGAAGAAATCACAGATTAGGGGTTGAGAAAGAGGAGAGAGAGAGAGAGAGAGCTACAGAGAGTATAGAAAGAGAGTGACGTTACAGAGAGGTGAGAGACTTCTAAACTTCACTGCGAAATGGTTGAGATCAATGAATAAAGAGGATAGAGGAGTTGTTAAGGCAGCAGGTGAGAGGGAAGTAGAAAAGTGAGGGTAAACTTGGCAAAACAAATCAACAAATGCACAAATTTAACACCGTGAGATGGGAGTCTGTCAAGTGATAGTGTTTTGCAATGGTTTGCAAAAATAAAGGTAGTTTTTTGCCAAAAAAAACATAAAAGGTAGTTTCCTGCAAAAATCTACAAATTTAAGGTAGTTTTCGGGAAAAAATCCAAAAATATACTCCCTAAGTTTATTAGGGATGACCAAGATCCAACGGCTTATATAGGCCCTAAGTTATAGGCCCAAAAAGCCTACCCAGCGGATAAGCTTAGTTCTTTGAGAAAATATAGGCCTTATCGTTGGCCCCTGCTTAATGGTTTGGACTCTCTTGGTTTGTCCATGTACACTATTTATGGCCCATTATCGACTGTTGGGCTGGCCATTGCTGCTACGGCCTATGTTTATGTTGATAATATATGGTGTGGACTAAATTATTATGTGCTCTCGGATCTAAAATTATTAGGTGCACCCGATTCAATATACTTAAGTGTTTTAGCCCAAACTTGATTCTTATTATTATAGCCCAACTTATTATAAAGTTAATTATAAAAGAGTGCACCTTAAATTTTTACTCTCGATTGCACCATATAAGTAATGATGTGGCGTACCATTCCATTTTCTTCCACCCGTCTATAAAAGTCACAGTTACTACTATTTTCAGTGATTCTTATAAATTAGTACTAGTTAAATGCCTGCGCAAGCATTGTTTTAAACTTAATTCTTACTAAAGGGGTCGTTTAAATGGAATTTGTTGGAGGTCGACCCTAAATCCTCCAAGTTTTGGGCTCTTCGGAATTGCACGAGTTTAGGCCCTTTTTGACTTCCTATGCATTCACAAAAGATTGTAGAGAATCGTAGAATAACAACATTGTACAAGCGTGCACTATTCATTCCTATTGTGCAGAGTCTCCTCGCAACCTAGTGCTGGTGTTGTGTGATAGGTCCACGATCGTGCCCAATTATGTATGTTCGTGCACCCTACTGTTTCCGTGAACGAGCTTTATCTGTTGACTTTTGTTTCTTGCGAGCTACTTGTTTGCTTATTTCGTTAGGTCTCTTATGATAAGGATCTTTTCCAGATTTCCCACCTATGCACGTCCCATCTATTCCACCTATAACGAGAGAATGTTCTTGACAGTTTTGTAATTCTCCTTAATCCTCATTGAGTTCAATCTGCGCATCCTGAGATTCATTTGTACTCTTTGTTCCCATATATAATTGTCTTGTTTCGTGGCTCGTTGTCGCCCGTGGTTTTTCTTGAGTGTTTTCCACATGAATTATATTGTTGTATGTTGTCATTTCCGTTATTGTATATCTTGATATTCTAGATTATTTAACTTCCACTTCCATGCTCATAAACCCTAATATAAGTATATGTTGTTGGTTATGAGAAAAGTGGTAATTTATATTTTTATATCTATAACCATCTATATGGTAATTATTGACCATTAAGTTACATCTAAATAAGTAAATCTGCATAATTTTTAATTACATTAGCATCATCGTATTCCATTACCAGATGCCGCCCAACCAACCGCGAACAAACAAGTATCCCCTAACAAAATTAAAATTCAAGCCAAGCAACAATGTATTATTTGATGCACATGCAATAATTAATGTCTTCGATATTCTGAATAAACAAAGAAATATCAAGTCTCTTGCCTTCCATATTTTCTGCTAATTCTAATACTGTAATATTAGTATTAAAATTAATTAATGCAGATCCAGTTGAAATAAACAGTACAGTTGACCTCAAATTAAATTAGTCGTATATTATTGGCACTAATAGCTGTAATAATACTCTAAGCAATAATTTGTGTTAGTATTATAGGAGTATATAACATGGTGAATCCTTCCAAAAACAAGACATTCCAACCACCAAATAAATCAAGCAAGAGATTAGATATTATAGTGTTGTGATATCACAGAATGGCTTCACTTGGTTATTTGATGAAGCTAGTGATTTTAGCATTATTTATGCTCATGCTATCAGGTCAATATTTTCAAATTTATATTACAAGCTTGCTTTCTTGTTTTATTAATTTCCTTTTCTTGTTCATCTACGCAAATTTTTTTTAAAATTTTCAACATATATATTGCAAACATTGAAATTATTAATCTACACTGTTTAAGCAAAATTATGAATATTTTTAATTAAATGATGATATATTACTATTAAATCTGGTCAATAACTCTTGTGTCATCAATACAAACGAAAAGTGGTACTGGGTAAGTAAAAAACAGTACTGGAGTGATGCTGACGGAGAAAAAAAAGGTAATACTAGTTTTTGGGTCATCAATACAATTTTTTGGCTTACCAGTACCATTTTACAGGCCACCAGTACTATCCGCCTGATATATCATGCCGCCTGATATGATAATTTGTGAAATTTGGTTATAGCCAAAGAAAATGTAGCAGCGCTCAAATTATTAAATACTTGATGGTCATCAATATAGAGTAATAGCTAATGATCCGTTATTACGTTGTATTTGTTTATGCAGATTTGGCATTGGGAACAAGATGTACTACCAAAGGTTATGTTTGCGGATCTAATCTAACTCCATGTTGTGAGGGATTAACTTGTAGCAACCTTATTGATGGGTGGGAAGGCGTATGTTGCACCGATGGTTGGTTTTTCAAAAATTGTTCCACATAATTCTGCAATAATGGATTCACATACATACGATAGTACATTGTATGTTCAGTAGTTGGATTTTTTTTTTTTTTAATAAGTGCTGTATGTCCTTGTACTCCTATTTAGTACTTTCCAATGTTTCATGAGCTTGTGGGTTATGATCAATTTCAATTTGCTTGATTTGAATGTTCTTTGATCTCATGAGGTTGTTGTTTTATGTTAAACTAGTTGTTTTTGTATGGTGCAATGCACAAAAATATAGTATGAGTGTGATTTGTATGGTTGTTTAGTTTGAAAGTAAATGTGATTTTGACATGTATAGTGCTTCATCTTAGCAAGGGAGGTAGAGGTGAAAAAGATAGGAGCGAGGGAAATGAGTGATGTGAGAAGAGTGTATGTATAATCAAATGTAAACGTCAATATAATCATAATTACTCAAGTTTAACCAATGTAATTGTCATTACATGACTAGCTAGAAGCAATGATCTTTACAATCAACCTAACAAAGTAAAATTCTACAAGTAAGTATGATCAGCATGTGTCTAACTAAATATAGTACTACTCATACTCTGTAAAGACTATAACACCCAATGCAAGTAAATATCACCTTAGTGTTTCAGCTATATTTGCAATAAAGCATATAAATATACTAGCAATTCAATAATTAACTCTCATCCACATTCTATCAATATGTAGATAACAATAATATACTTCATATGTTTTCTATATATCCCTTGCTTAAAAGAAAGCCTCTCTCTTCTCCTTTTCCCCAATCTAAACCCTAACCTCCGTTGTTGTTGATTTAGGGCTGCCACTGGCCTTTTTGTCGGTTGTAAGTCCTAATTTTTATTTTAGTTTCTCGTTGTTTTTTTTTATTGGTTTTGTTCAATAAGTCTCGTCTCTCTCTTTGAGAGTCTTTCGTTCTATTTATTGGGTAATTTTGTCTCTATTTGTGAGAATATCGAAATCCCTCATTTTTTAGGGTTTTTATAATTGTGGATGGTTTGTTGGTACGTAGTTTGTTCATAAGGTGTTGTAAATAATGTTAGATCTTTGTCTACGAGAATTAAAAGAATCTCAACACTTTGAAAACTATACTGGATCGATGGACCCCCTCGTGGAAGGTTGTTGCATTATTATGAAACAATGAGTTGATAGAGGGCATGCGATATTATTAGATGTTAGGTTTCTTAAAATAGAGATTTATTATGATTTCATATTCGTCTAATTTTTGATTTCATTGCAATTGCATCGAAAGAGAAAATGAGAGAGTCGTAAATAAGGTCACGCAATGTTTCTACCAAAGAAAATAAATAATTAAATATACCAAAGAAAATAAATAAATAAATAAGGTCATGCAATGTTTCTACCAAAGGAAAAAAAAAATGTCACATGACTCATGCAAACCGTGGGAATAACAAGCTAAGGGAAGAGGTTCATTGGCTATCATATGAGCTTAATTCTCATTTGCAACTGAATTGAATTGAAATTAATGTGATTGAATTACACTCAACAACCAAATTGATGAATTGAACTGAACCTTAACTTAATTTAACCAATTTTTTTTTCTTGATATCATCATCATCATCTATAATCTATTGTAATTAAAACAAGCAATAAACTGAAAAAGGGCATCAATAGTTTCGTACTACTCCCTCCGTTTATGAAAAATTTTTACGCCTTAACTTTACTAAGTCAAAATTTTCAAACTTTGACCATTGATATATGAAAAAGTATAATGATTTTCAAAGTAAAAATAATATATTTGGATTCATCTTAAATAGTATTTTCAAAAAATCAAAATTTTATAAGTTTTCGAGTTTATATAAATACAATTATTCATGGTCAAAGTGTCGTTTTCAAGACCGTGCAAAATCAGTGCGTCAAGATTTTTCAGAAACGGAGGGAGTATTAAACAACAAATGTTAGTAGAGAAATAGGAACATGGTTATGATATTGGTATTTTTTTTTGGTACGATTTATGTTGGATTTTTTTTTCTTTTTTTGCATTTTGGATAGAAGGAAGGGGTAAATCCCATTGCATTGATAATTATTTAACGATAAGAATTTACGCTAAGTTTCATATACGGACAATGACCATTTTATAAGATGCCCACCAACATCAAATTGAAATTGTTGACCAAATTTAGGCTGACTTTGATTTAAGATGATGTCCTTTTATTACCATTTTTTTTTCTTTTCAATATGGTTAATAATTGCACAAGTTGTCAAGTTGATGCAATTATGTGATGGTAGAGCAATGTATGTTAATTATTTCATGGTCCTCGCTTCATGAATCGAACTACTACGTTGTTAAGTATTAAGTTCGTTTTCATCATACTAGTTATTAATGGTAACGCAGGCATTATAAATAGCCAACAAAGTGCAAATCACAAGTCATAGGTTCCTAAATATATCTTTGCAAACAAGCAACCAATGGCTTCTCTTAATCATTTGAAGCCTTTCACTTTAGGATTCTTCTTCCTCTTGTTATCAGGTAAACTTAACTTTTACCTAATATTTTGTCTTTCTTTCTTTTGTTTTTATTTTTTTAGGTATTTCCCATTTCCCCTACTCTTCAGAAAATACTTCTCTCACTGTTGAGCAAAAAAAGAAAATAGTTCTCTAACTGTCCATAAATTCAGGCCCTGTTTGGGGTGGTTGTCAGTTGCCAATTTTTGGTTTTGAAAATTTTTCAACTCTTCGTAGAAATTTTATTTAAACCTGAATTTTTTTGTGCTTGCAGTTTCTTACTTAATTTTCAAAACTGACAACAGAAAACTGAAAACCAAAAAAAGTGGTTTCCAAAAACTGGTTTTGAGTTTTCAAAAAAATTAAAAACTGGCAACTGGCAACTGGCAACCACACCAAACAAGGCCTCAGTTACTGTTTTATTGTTGATATTTCCCATTTTTCTCAATGTTTATTAATTAAAAAGTACTCCATCCATTCCATAAAAATATTGTCAGTCTGACTTTGTCAACTCGAAGCTGAGATGTTGACCATTTAAATTACTAGTATTTGTGGATTTATCTTAAATAGTATTTTCAAAATATCATTTTATTTTTTATAAGTTTTAGATTTACATAGTTACAATTACTTAAGGTCAAAGTGTAGTGTTGAGGACGTGTCCATTAATGTTTGCCAATGTTTTTCTACAATGGATCGGAGAGAGTAACTTTTTATTTTTAACAATAGTTACCCTTGGTTCATGGTTAATGTTACGTACTGAGTTGCTAGTCGTTATGAGCATATATATATATATATATATATGTGCAGGTTTGGCAATGTCACAAGATCCACAATGGTGTACAACGAAAGGGTATCCATGCCAGTGGCCTGGTGAAAATACTTGTTGTGAGGGTTTAACTTGCGAGCAAGCATTCAGTGAATTCGGAGGCTTATGTTGCCTTCCAGTTGATAGTTGGTGGTTTCCTTCCCTTACGAGGTGTGCTCAGTGATATTCAGCGTTCGTTGGGTACTACTTTTATGAGCTTAGGGAGTACAGTTATTTACTCAATATCATCATTTCGGTTTTCTTTTTAGTTATGTACTACTAGTATTGTTTCTCCCCAATTATTTTGGTGATTGTCAATCTGTGTTGTGGTTGTTAATAATTTCATTTCAATAAAATTTTTGCCAAATATTTATGCGATGGAATCCTCGTTGTTGCACTTCTTCAAACTTATACCTCCTTCATTTGGCCTAGGGCATGGTTGATGGGTTCATTTAAAGGGGTGTATAATCCTTTTTAAGTACGTAGTTGGGTTTTTTTNTTTTTTTTTTTTTTCGAAATAAATTGTCGTTGTATTTGGTAGTACTTTTCATGAGCTCGTGGGTTATGATCAAGTTCAAATTGTTTAGGATGTTCTTCTCATAAGTTTTGTTGTTGTTGTTGTTGTTGTTGTTCCATGTTAAACTTTTTTTTTTTTTTCATTCCATATGAGTAATTCTTAAGGCTTGTTTACTTGGAAATAATTGTGATTGTATATATCAACTTTTACATACACAATCTTTATATTTTGTGAAAATCAATATCTCGAATTTGACAAAATAACCTTAAATTTGTTGGTATTCGATAATTACAAATATAGCTCAATCACTAAGGTCACTACCAAAAAAATGCCATTTAGTAAGGGAAAAGGCTAAATTCCGTTGCTAAGGCCCTTAGCAACTTTTCCGTTGCTAAAACCCTCATCGCTAAGAACCTTAGCAATGGATTCCAGTTCAATCCGTTGCTAAGTTAGTAAGGGATTTCTAAAATCCGTTGCTAAGCAATTTAAAAATCCGTCGCTAAGTTTATTTTAAAAACAAAACAAAAAAAATTAAAACTATCATTCCAATATACTTATACTTTGCTCTAACCAGATATCGAACCTCCAACCTCTTACTTAAGATACAACGCTTCCACCACTGCTCCAAGTTTACATTAATAGTAGTAGTTGCAATACAATATAATTATGGAGCTTCTATCTGAACATTTAGCAACGGGAATAGTAAAATCCGTTGCTGTTTAGCAACGGAAATAGGAAATTTCGTTGCTAACTTAACAACGGAAATAATAAAATCCATTGCTAATAGTTTTTTATAAAAAAAAAAAATGAATTTTGTTACCAACGGAAATGTAAAATCCATTGCAAAAATAGCAACGGATTTTATTATTCCCTTGCTAAGAAATACATATAAAAAACTTAGCTCAATTTAGCAATGGATTCTATGATTTCGTTGCTAAGTTAGCAACGGAAAAACAAAATCCGTTGCTAACTTAGCAATGGAATCATAGAATCCGTTGCTAATATCACCAAAAAAAAATATAAAAAAGTATGCTAAATCGTGTTTATTTTTTTTTTTTTTTTTGGTTGTAGTGGGGGATGTTTATTTAAGTGTAATGGTCATGACAATAATGTAGTTAAATTAGATTTAAATTAGGTTTACATTATTTGGTAGGAATTTAATCCCCTAAAGCCCTGATCCCATGACGATGGTGATTAAAGGCAATACAACGAATGTTTTAATTAAAATAGAATATTTCGAGAATTAAAACAACAATCAAACAATAAAAGACTCATGATTTACGTAGAAAACTTCAAACCGAGTTGAAACCACGGGCAGAAAAAGAGTAGAATACACTATAAATTGAAAGAGATTACAAACTCACACAATGTCTTACTTGCAATTTAACAAGGCACTTAGTCTTGGGAATGAATTAGGACACGCAAGAACAACAAACTCAATCACTTTAAACCTTAAAGAATTTCTATTAAGAATTCTTCACATATGAAATAACTTGATACTAATGATATAAATAGGCAACTAATTAAACAACCTAAACCAACTAGGTTTAAGTCTCTTTAGTCGTCATAGGAAGTTTAGGACATTGAGTAAACTTTACAGAACTTGCCATAAACCAAAATCATGAAAAATGCGTGGTCCCAAGATGAAACCAACCCGCCTGGACGGGCGGATATGTCGCTCGCCTGGGTGGAACTTGCGACTTGCGAGTCTTACTCGATGCGTTGCTGCTCGAGCGGATCACTACATATGTTGTCCATGCGGACATCACTCCTCCAGCCCCTAGATGCCCTTTTTCACTTTCTTGACCACGCCTCTAGCACATCACTTAGCCTCTTGACTTGCTTTTGAGATTAACCACTGTCGAGACACATCCTAACATTACTAGTACACATTTCACCCCCTTTTGTGCAGTGTGCGCTAACCGTTTAAAAAGAAAAAAATTGATAATGGGGTTTTTTTAGTGTAAGGCTTGTTGGTCCACCATCCAATGGCTTTTCCGACCATAATAGACATGAAATGACAATTATGCCCTCACATGTATGTGAGGTTTCTCAGTGTAAGGCTTGTTTTTCTATGCATATAAGCCATCGCTGACCAACATATATATCTGATCAGTCATAACCCTTCATCCACCCTTTCTTCCTTATCTCTCCCCGTCTTGATCATATTTAAGGAAGAATGTTCGCCGGAGACCGAGCAACGACTGCCATAGTAACGCAACTAGCTCCAGTGATAAATGGAGTGGTGCTAGGCATAGCCCTAGGGAAGATCATACACCTGAACCGCCTTTGCCGAAGCTTTCTAGGAACAACTCCCTTATCCATATTGCACATTTGCCATTCGCTGCTAGTTATAGCTGCGCAACTATGGCGGGGTCTTCGGATGGATATTCTTCGTCACATATGATCAAATAAAAGAGAGAGAGAGAGAGATATGGGGGGTTGTGGCTGGTCGGAGATAAATATGTGACAGTCGACGGTGGGTTGATTTTATAAACAAACAAACCTTAATCTTAAAAAGCATATATATATGACCACTACATGAGGGCATAATTGTCATTTCATGTCCATTTAGTCGAAAAAGTTTATTTTTGCGATGGTGGTTAAACCAGCTAATAAGGGGATTTCCCTACAACGACTGTTTAATTTGGGTTTTTCCTACAATAAGTATTACTGTTATAATTCAAGTTCAAACATGTCGTGGCCCCGAGAATATCGGGTTGTAGAGGTAAGGACTTGAGGTCATTGGGTTATAGTAGAGGGGTCCGTTGTAAGCGGGATGCTAGAGGACGAGTTAAAGAAGAGCCATGAAGCAAAGAAGTTCGAGAAGATGTGGAACTCGCATGGGAAGAGCTGCCCGGCCGGGCGAGCCTGTGGCCCGGGCGGGCGCACAGGCAGAACTGCTTGCTGGGCAGCGTCAGGCTCCACCCGGGCGGGCAGATTCTCGGCCCGGGCGGGCCCTATAGCCAGCATACTCAAGCTTTTTGCGGCAATTTCCTACGAAGATTTATTTTCATATTTTTGCATTATTATTTTAGATTCCTAATTTCATGTAATTTCCTATTTACAAGATTATGTATTTAGGAAATATAATCTTGTAAGCTTTTAGGAAGTTTCCTAGTTTCGCTTGATTAGGATTCTAAGATAAGTAGTTTAGGGAAGGGTTTTCGTAGTTAGTGTCCAATTAGGACTATAGCAGGGGCTATGTCTATATAAAGATTTGTATGGCTTATGAATTTTGTATCCTAGAAAAAGTACCAAAATCAGTTACATCAAAAGTGCTTGAGGAAGAAAACTCAAACACAGTTGTGTAGAAAGATTATAGTGGATTCGTGGTTTTTCCTATTTGGGTTTTTCGCGTTAAAACTTCTCGTGTGTTTTGCATACTTTTAATTTTGTTTTTCGCACCAAAATTTCCTTACAATTACATATATATAATAGAACCCGGGTTCAGGTAATATTCCTAATACTTTTCATCTTCACTTTCGTGAAAATATGGAAAAACGTCCATTAATAATTTAGGAAAATTGGACATAAATAATTCCAAATTTAGGGTGTCAAATAATAATAATCCCTCCTATGCGTAATTATGGGAATAATCCCATCTTTTAAGTTGTGTCACCGTAATGGTCCCATGGATGACAAAGTTTAACTCCATTAACTCTTGTAAGCATTTTAAGTAGAATTTACTTGATAACATTTATGTTTGTGATGTAAATGGTTCAAAAGCTGTTAACAGAGTTAAAATTCGTAGGCATTGGGATCGTTGTGGTAACATAACTCAAAGGTTGGGATTATTCACAGAGTTACACATAAGTTGGATTATTATTGTTCGACCCCCAAGCTTGGGATTATTTATGTCCATTTTTCCAATACTTTATTACTAGTAAAAGGACATGTTTTCCACCATGACATGGAACAAACCCGATTCGAGAAACCTGCTTTTCACCTTTACATAAGGCACAAACTAATACTCCATATCATATAGGCAAAGCAATTTGATCAAAGTCTGTCCACAACATGCTTATATTGGCCATACTCTCTCCATCCCGACTCGATATTAGTTGTTACTGCTTTACTATTTTGAGATTTTTATCCGGAGTAGTTGTCATCGCTAGTGTAATGAGTTTGATAATCCTAGTCGAGT
>BSSO01007442.1:0-10972 GCA_030267885.1 Mesembryanthemum crystallinum | reverse complement strand
CCACCCCACTAATTATTTAATTTGGGGCAATATGGGAACTTTTACACCATATGAAAGTTTCTTAATTTCCGTGTATTTTCTTGGCGTAAAGATTTTTAAAGAACGGAGGGAGTACTATGTTACATGTTGCTGCTTATTTTATCTTATTATTTTCCGGGTTTGGTCACATTCAGGTGCTGACGTTTGTGCCATTCTTGTGCAGATAAGTTACAATGTCATGATCAATGTGTATGGTGCTGCAGGACTTTATTGTGAGGCAGAAGAACTTTTCCAGGCTATGCGTAAAGACGGTTTCTGTCCTGATTCCTTCACCTACCTTGCCATTATTAGAGCATATACGGAGAGTATGAAGTATCTAGAAGCAGAACAAGCCATCATTTCTATGCAAAAAGAAGGGATACAGCCATGTTGTGCTCATTTCAATCTCCTAATGTCAGTCTTCGCTAAAGCTGGATTAATCAAGGAGACTGAAAGGGTTTTTGAAACACTACTTGCATCTGGCTTGAAACCTGATCTAGTATGTTATAAGACCATGTTAAGGACTTACATGGACCATGGATGTGTCGATGAAGGAATATCGTTCTTTGAGAGAATTCAAGGATCTGTGGAACCAGACAGGTTTATTATGACTGCTGCTGCGTGCCTCTACAAATCTGCGGAGCAGGATCTCCGTTCAGAAGTTATCATACGTTCCATGCATGATTTGGGAATTCCATTGGTCAGAGGCCTTGAGGTTGGGTCCAAGATGAAAGATTCTAAAACCAACAGTACCGGTGGCAATTCTGTGTAAAATATGACTTGATGCTGAACAATTTTTGAATCGTTATCAAGGTTCTGGGACACTTGCGTTGGGCAGGTCATTGGCAAGGAAACGTGTCAACCATTTGATTATCACTTCCTGGAAGGTACACATTCATACCTGTTCGTGATTGTACTTCATCTGGAAACCAAAAGATATATATTTGATGGAGATGGAGCTACATCATTTGATACTGTGCTTTCTGGTGTTGCAGACTGTAAGGGAAACTGGATTAATAGACAATCTTGGAAGGTGCGATCATGAACCCAACTATTAGTCACTAGGTACAGAATGTGACTAAATGCCAGAGCTAACTTGATTGACATCCATACACATTGATGAGATTTTGGGTTCACATTTGAAAGCATGAGGTTCTTACAGTAGTGTTTTATGCTTTTTCATGTTATTGTGAGTATCTCTTGGTTGGCTCAATTATATATCATTGTAAAGATGTATGGTGATGAAGGTGAATAATCTTTCCACTCCAAAAACGGAGAAAATTATGTAGAAATAATTATTTGATTTAGAAAATCTTCTTTCTAACATTTATTTGTTGAAAAAGATAATCATATACTCGCACAGATCAAAGCTCTGTACTCTTTTTGTCTCATTACAATGCGGAAAATATCTATGTTTCTTGCTTTGTTAAGTTACAAATTTCAATTTTTGAAAGAAATAATTGCCAAAACCCCCCTTGTAAAACCAACTTCTTTACAAAACCTCATTTTAAAAAAATTGATGAACAAAACCCCCTTATAAATACATTCCGCCTAAAGAACACCTCCTAGAACACCATTCAAGTCTTTAATAACAACCTAGTGGTAGCATTGAGTGATCAACCAAGTGCAAAGGGCTATATAGCATGGGATTCGAGTTTAGTTAGTGAACACAATCTGAGTTTAGTTATGGTTGTCAAGATTAAGTCAATCAAGCACTGTGAAACTGATCAAAGAACCCCCTCAAACAAAACAAAACAAAAAAGTGGGACTATTTGAATTTTGAGCAAGATTTCCTTAAATAGAAAAGTAGAAAACTCCATAACAGAGGTAAAATTTCCCAAAATGGGCAAATACCCTTTATGAAACTGGACACCTTACCCACGGCATGCTAAGCTAACAGGCACAATATTAGCATTTCTTCCAGATGCTTTGAATCTCTCTCTTCTCCCTCTGTTTTTCTCATCATATCTTCTTTTTCTTGGCAATGGATTTCCAGAGGATGAACAGAAAACGACTCCGAGCCCTGTGCAAGAGACACAACATCCATGCAAACATAACAAATGCAGCCATGAGAGATGCTCTTGCTTCTCTTCATACCCAGGTCAAGCTGCTCCTTTTTCTCTCTCTCTCTCTCTCTCTCTCTCTCTCTCTCTCTCTCTATCTCTATTGACAAAACCCCATCATTGTTGCATTGCAGTAATTTCAAGATATATTCATCTTAGAGCTGATATTTTGTTCAGATATATTGAGGGGAAGTGGGAATTGCAACTATAAATTCATGGGCATTGAAGTGAATGGGAAGAGTAGCTCAGCATAAATTTAGTAATTGCCTAATTGGGTTGAGAAATCAATTTGGGGTGGGAGAAATTAAGGCTGCGTTGTTCAGTAGTGGAAAAAGAAAAGTTCTTTCTTTTCTAACAATGTTTGAATATAAATGATGTTAAGAAAACTACTTTTGGAAATTGGAGCTAGAACTAGAAAACTACTTTTCCTTTTCGTTTCTGCAGCTGTGTACTGGTTTCATGTGGACAGTGTGTTGAATCTTTATGTATCTCCTGAATTTTGGTAGGCTTCCTTTGTTGATTCTGTTTTGTTTTGTTGGTTTGATTTACACATAATAACCTGATGTTGCATGGTCTGGACAATATCTTAAAGATTGACTTCAGTTCTTGCATTGCTTGATGCACGGTTACAGAAAATCATGGCAAAAACAACTAATAGAGATTAGCGACTTTTGATGGTATTAGAAACTGGTAAAAGAGTATCTGTATGCAACTCCGGCCCATCAAAACGGTCATTTACTTTACTAATTGCTTACTTATAGTGTTACTTGTATTAGATTTACCTTGACTCTTTGGGAATAGGGACGTAGGTAAGGGAAGGCAACTAGGCAAGATATTGACATATATACTGAGAGTTCTGTAAGAAAACCAAGCACACTACTCAAATATTGTGCACTAATGTCAGAAAGAAAAGAAGATTACGGAGGGATTAAGCTGTGATGTTCTTTTCTTTGTATAGTTTCATTTCTTTTTTGGTGATGCGGGAGATTAGGGGGCCTAAAACATGTAAGAATAGGACATCTTGGATGAAGTAGCACAGCCACTACGACTAGAACGTCATCCAACTTGGTAAGCTGATATCTCCTGTCTATGGTAGTAAGTGCGCGAGGGAGTTCATATCCCACTATTTCACCAAATATTGGTATTTTTTTTTATTTTTTTTATTTTTTTTTTAACTCAAGAAGAAAAAGGTGTTTGAAAGCTCTATTGCTTTTGTAAACCCAACAGAAAAAAGGATCCATATAGCCAAGCCCACCTAGTTCACAACATGAGTTTCATGAGATAGGAACATAAAAATATGCACCTTACTAGGTTTTGTGCATTTTATGGAATAAGGATCCCCGTTTATGCTGTGTTTATGTTATGCTTTAGCTTTGCATCTATTACATTATAATCTTCATTTATGCAGCTGGTACACTCTGCCAACGTACTAGAACTCCGTGCTTAGAACACTTTCATGATTCCCCTTGATGGTGGCAGTACTAGGATGGCGAGGAGGGTTAAAGGGACTGGAAATAGTGATAGCTCAAAAGTAGAACATGTTGCTGGGTCAACTTTAGCTGCAGAATATGTAGAGAACTTTGGAATAATCTCAGCCACTATCCTGCGAACTCAGCTGTCTGAAAATGATCAGCTCTTTGGCTCACGTGTTCATGTTGCTGTGGAAAGATAAGCATAACAAAGTAAATTCTAATGACAAGAAAGTATTGTTAATCACATTCCGTCAAACATTTGAGTACAAATCCATTTAAATAGGCTACCATGAAAACAATTTCTAACTAAAAACAAGCATAATATGGGAAACATGCACACTGCTACCACTAACCATTCTTAACAAAAATGGGTATCCTAAGACCCACTAAAATCATTAGTCGAAAACAGTGAAACACATATTCCTCATAATCATAACAATTAATTTTGAATCAATCAACTAGAAATTCTACCTTACAGATTTGAATGACAACAAAGTTGCCTGTATTGACATTCTTCATCTATGATTTGAGTTGATCATGTGTTATTCTATCCTGTTTGTTTGATATGAAGCTCTTGGTTTGTTGCTTATAAAAATCTATTTGGAAAGTTTCAGCCTTCGGAAGTTGTCACCCCTTTGTACTCAATGCAACATTTGGAGGAAGCCACAGAAGACAGCGAAAGAACTGAGAAAAGTGCTCACATAGATGAAAATATGCAGGATACATTGGTTGCAGATGGGGTTGAGATTCAACATCAAGTTAGTCTTCTCAAGTCAAAAACTGTCTCCCCTGTTCTGGAACAGTCCGAGGAACTTCATTTATCTGAGAGGACCTACAATATACCCACTAAAGCTGGTGATAGTACATCAAGGAGGGTGGATGTTGTGGTGTCAAACAATATTAACAATGACCCAAAAGACAGAACCAGCAATCATTCCTGCCACTTTTCGAGAACTACAAGCTTGAATCTGACTGAGATGGCTGAGCAGCTGGATGATGATTCATCTGAGGTTGATTCTTTAGGAAGTGATACAACCTCGGTCTCAGTGTGCGGCTATAAGGTGAAGCCTCACTACGAAGACATCCTAAGGTCTATTATTTCCAAACACGGGGACATTGCTGCTAACTCCTCTCTTAAATCAAATTCTTGTCGCTCGTTGTGCTTGGAGCTTCTGTGCTGTACTCTGCAGAAGTTGACAAAAGCCAGCCTATTGGACATAGAGGAAGATGAGGTGAAGAATATGTTGGTTTCTGTTTCTGACATGGAGAGAGAGGGGATAGAAGTTGGATGGCTTAAAAAGAGGCTTGGTGAGATCTATGAGGCAAAGCAGGCAGTTCATCTTCTCAAGAAATATTCTGATCTCAAACGTAGCAAGGCTGAATGGAAAGCCAAAAGGCAAGAGCTAGCAAAACAATTGCAAGTTTATCAGAGAGAGTTCAATATTCTGAAGGGAAAGATCGACACTGCTCAGTATGAACTTTCCGTGGCAGAGGCCGAGAATGAGAAAGCTGAACATGAGATCAAAGAAGGCAAGGATAAAATAAGACACATTCTCGAGTTAGGGACATTAGTTAATGATTTGATATGAACTCGTTTCTCTGTTGCACATATTCCTGTAGTAAGTTGTGCAAACTCAGATTATAATAGCTAAGTATGTTGACTGGCTAACCATCAACCAGCTTGAAGTGAATGGTTTTCTGGTTTCAGCTAACATTGGGAATATTAGGAGTACCAATTAAGATATTATCTGCATCCTGTACAAACAGCATTATGTGATGGCAAATAAAACGGATAAACAAATTGGGATGGAAAGGGTTTGGTTTATTCCAAACTCGAACATTTCCTTGTATTAATTCATTAATGAAGTACTTTTCAGTTAAAGGGTTAAAATTAAACATATGTCATGCATCTCCAAAATTGGAAGCATTGTGAATATGTGATAGATCGTAGAGTACCGTATAAGAGTATTTTAGCTTGTCTTCAAGGGCTTAAACCAACAAATAGAATTTTGAATCTTCAAGCTAATCTTTTAACAAAGTTTAGAATGGTGGTGTTTTGCTCCATACAAATCCAAGAAACTTATTAAAAAGTTGACTTGAATAGATGCTTACAATCCAAACAAGTACCCAAAAAAAAAAAAGAAAAACAAAAAACTTGGGTACATTAGGTCTCAACCTCCGAGGTCTATTGAGCCATGAGGGGGCCTTTTGGGACTCATTAAGTCACCACGCACCCTGGTGGAATCAGACTCAACCGGAGCCCGGTAGAGTTCAAAAGTATGGGCTATGCAAAATGGGGTCTTGTAACCTCAAAAATGGAAGTGTGTTATTTTTTGAAGAAAACACACTGGCACCCCCATATGGACGTAAGAGGAGCCCTAGGAAAGAAACCGGGTCTCTAAGAGCCATCAGAGGTCCCATATGGGTCACTCATCCAAGAAGCCATGAACGCGGAAATCGTGGGTGCAAAGGGAGTTAGGCCACTTGAAATGGCCCGCTGGGTCATAAGGGAGCCTATTGGGTCCTCCTGAGTCACTATGCACCCCAGTGGAGCCAAACTCAACCGATGCCCAGGAGGGTCCAAAAACGTAGGCTATAAGTGGGCAAAATGGGGTCTTGAAATCTCAAAAATGGAAGTGTGTAGTTTTTCCAAGAAAACGCACCGGCATCCCCATAGATACGTGTGAGGAGCCCTGGGTAAGAAACGGAGTCATTAAGAGCCATCGGAGGCCCAATATTGGTCACAGATCCAAGAGGCCTTGAACACGAAAGTCATGGGTACAAGGGGGTTAGGCTGCTCATAGTGGTCCATCAAGCCACAAGGGGACATTTTGGGTCCCCCTAAGTAACCACACACCCCGGTAGAGCCAGACTTAACCGGCGCCATGGAAGGTCCAAAAGGATGGGTTATAAGTGGGGAAAACGGGGTTCCGAAACCTTAAAAATAGAAGTGTGTCATTTTTTAACAAAAACGCACCAGCACCTCATAGAAACGTGAGAGGAGTCATGGGCAAGAGATCGGGTCCATAAGAGTCCTCAAGGCCCCAACATCCACGTGGTACCCTATATTTTAGACAAAACCTAATCTATTTACTTGTAAATCCTTATGCTTTCCCTTTAAATCAATTCCATAACCTCAACTACTTATTGTCATAAAAACCTCAACTGCTTTATTTACCATCATCAAAAGAACATTGTGCAAGTGAAAATGGGCTACACATTCAAGTCTCTAATGCCAACCTAGTGGTAGCATTGAGTGATTGAGCTAAGTGCAAAGGGCTACATAGCGTGGGTGTGAATTTAAGTTTAGTAGTAAATGAAAACAATTTCGATGTCAAAATAATCAAGCACTATGAAACTGATCCCAAAAAAAAAATAAAAATAAAAATGGCACTTTTTGAATTTTGAACAAGATTTACTTAAATGAGTAGAAAAGTAGAAAATTCCAGGACAGATGTAAAATTTCCCAAAATGTGCACATATCCTCTATGAAACTGATGACAAGGACACCCTACCCACCCACGGCATGCCAAAGACGACGGGCATCATATTGGCAATTCCCTGTGCCTTACTACTAACCTTTGGCGTTGCTATTGGCGTTCTCTCTCTCTCTCTCTCTCCTCTCTCTGTTTTTCACTCATATTTTTCTTGGCAATGGATTTCCAGGGAATGAAGAGAAAGCAACTCCAAGCCCTGTGCAAGAGACACAACATCTGTGCAAACATCACAAATGCAGCCATGAGAGATGCTCTCTCTTCTCTCCATACCCATGTCAAGGTGCTCCTTTTTTTTCTGTCTCTCTCTCTCTCTTAACTGAAAAACCCCATCATTGTTGCATTGCAGTAATTTCAAGATATATTCTTTTAGAGCTGAAATTTTGTTTAGATTTAGTGAGGGGAAGTGGGATTTACAGCTATAAAAGAGCTTAATCATGGGCAATCAAGTGAAGGGGAAGAGTAGCTAGCAAAATTTTGGTTATTGAGGCAGATAACAAGTTAAAACTGTGTAAAAGTTCTTTCTTTTCGAAGAAAATAAATGTTAAACGAACTAGTAATAGTATTTTCTGAAACTATTTTTTGTTTTCGTTTCTGCTGCTTACTGGTTTCAGTTCTTGCATTGTTTGATGCACGGTTACAGAAAATAATGGCAAAAACCACTAATAGAGATTAGCGTGTTTTTGATACAACTGGGGTAAGACTTAAGAGAGTATTGTATGCCTAAAACCTATATNATATATATATGAGGCAATCAGCTGATACCTTGCAAGATAACATATTTCAACAGTTGACATGTTTCCTTAACCAATGATCTTCCCTACATAAGGGGTCCTATGACCCTTTGTATAGTTTGGCACTTGTATAGTTTTACTCTTGGTTCTAGAAATTCTCATCCTGGAAGCAATTTCGAGGCCTCTGAAAAATGGAATTCCTAAATAGTTTATGGAACTTGAGAGAACTTCTGAATTCTTTCAGAGCAATGTATTCTTTCATCGACACATACATAGTTCGTGTAATCCTTAATGTGGTCCTATAACATACTAGACAGGGTTCAAGCCAAATGTCTTCGAAAACCCTTTCAGGTTCCTCAAATAATCTAGTTTTAGCAAAGACTGACGTTAGGAGATTGAATGAGGACAAGATGGTTGTATCCCTTCTTTTTGTATAGAAGATGATTACTTTTTCTGCTTCTAATTACTTCAAGCTCTCATAAGGGAAAGACAGTTCAAGGTATTAAGATTTAAGATAGAAACCATCTTCTGCATAGCCTGAACATCGTGCCACAAAAACTTGCACCACCGTACTCATTGATCGTGCCACCGTAGCTTATCTGCGTAGAAAAGGGACACAAGTCAGAACCTGATTGCTAGTTTATCTTAGATTAGAGCTAGTTAACTTCATAGAATAAAAGAGATACTGAATTCATGAAGTATTTCCTCAAGTATTGTTACTTTTTGACTCAAGAAGGAAAGGTGTCCTAGAGCTCTATTGCTTTGGCAGTATATAGTATTTGTAGACCCAAACAGGAAAAAAAGAATCCATATAGCCAAGCCCACCTAGTTCACAACACGAGTTTCATGAGATAGAAACATAACCTTTCCTGATTTTGTGCCTCCTTCCTGCATTTTTATGTAATAAAGATATCCCGTTTATGCAGCGTTTATGTTATGCTCTGTGCTTGGAACACTTTTAAGATTCCTCTTGATGGTGGTAGTACTAGGATGGCGAAGAGGGTCAAGGGACCAGAAATAGTGATAACTGAAAAGTAGAACAACATAGTGCTGTGTCAATTTTAGCTGAAGAATATGTAGAGAACTTTGGAAGAGTCTCAGCCGCTATCCTGCAAACTCAGCTGTCCGAAATGATCAGGTTTTTGGCTCACATGTTCATGCTGCTGTGTGTTGGAGAAATTAGAAAGCTAAGCATAACAAAGTAAAATCTAATGACAAGAAAGTATTGTTAATCACATTCCATCAAGTAACTGAGTACAAATCTACTTAAATAGGCTACCATGAAAACAATTTCTAACTAAAAACAAGCATAATATGAGGGGAAACATGCACACTACTACCACTAACCATCCTAAGACTATTAAGATCATCAATTGAAAACATTAAAAACTGATATCCCTAATAATAAAACATTCAATTTTGAATCATTCAACTAACACTCTGGAAATTTTTAATTTTGAAACACAACTAACACTGGAAATTCTACCTTAAAGGTGTGAATCACAACAAAGAAGTCTGTATTAGCATTCTTCATCTATGAATTTGAGTTGATTATGTGTTGTTTGGTTATCTTGTTTGTTTGATTATGAAGATCTTGGTCTGTTGCTAATAAGAAACCTACTTGGAAAGTTTCAGCCTTCGGAAGCTGTCACCCCTTTGTACGCAATGCAACATCTGGAAGAAGCCACAGAAGACAACGGAAGAATTGAGAAAAGTGCTATCGATGAAAATATGCAGTATGCATTAGTTACAGAAGGGGAAGAGACTCAACATCAAGTTAGTCTTCTCAAGTCACAAACTGTCGCCCCTGTTCTGAGAGAGTCTGAGGAGCTTTATTTATCTCAGAGGACCTACTATATACCCACAAAAGCTGGTGACACTACATCAAGGAGGGTGGATGCAGTGGCATCAAACTATTATAACAATGACCCAAAAGACAGAACCAGCAATTGTTCTCACCACCTGTCTAGAACTGCAAGCTTAAATCTGACTGAGATGGCTGAGCAGCTGGGTGATGATTTACCGGAAGTTGATTCTTTAGGAAGTGATACAACCTTAGCCTCAGTGTACGGCTATAAGGTGAAGCCTCAGTATGAAGACACCCTAAGGTCTATCATTTCCAAACATGGGGACATTGCTGCAAACTCCTATCTAACATCAAATTCTTTTCGCTCATTTTGCATGGAGCTTCTGTGTGATGCTCTACAGAAGTTGACAAAAACCAGCCTAGTGGACATAATGGAAGATGAGGTGAAGAATATGTTGGCTTATGTTTCTGACATGGAGAGAGAGGGGATAGAAGTTGGATGGATAAAAAAGAGGCTTGATGAGATTTGTGAGGCAAAGCAGGCAATTCCTCTTCTTAAGTCATCTTCTGATCTCAAACGGAGCAAGGCTGAATGGAAAGCTAAAATTCAAGGGCTAGAAAAACAATTGCAAGTTTATCAGAGGGAGTTTGATATGCTGAAGGGAAAGATCGAGTGTGAACTTTCTGTGGCGAAAGCCGAAGCTGAGAAAGCCGAAGATAAGATCAAAGAAAGCAAGGATATGGTGAGACACATTCTTGAGTTAGGGACATTAGTTAACGGTTTGATATGAACTTGTTCCTCTATTGTGCAAACTCTGATTATGTTCACATACTTTGCAACTAGCTAATTATCTTGACTGGCTAACCATCAACCAGCTTGATGTGGGTGGTTTTGTAGTTTCGTCTAACTTTAGGAATAGTACAAACTACTAAGAAAATATGTGCATCTTCTACAAACAGCGTTATGTGAGAGTACATGATCTCTTGTGCAGATCAGCCTGTACCTAAAAGCTTTGGTGACTCTTGATACCATTGTTAACTGCTTTCAGCATATCTGTTAAAGCATTGCTCTTTTGTTCTAGTTTAAAGCTTTTGAGAGAACTTTCATCTAAATTACTTTAAACACATCAGTGATGTCTTTTTTCATAGTATGTCTATACACTTCCATAAGATAGAAAAAAGCATTAACATATATATGCTGAGGCCAGAGTTACATGTATTGTTGAGACAAGTATCTAAGAACCTTCATTATCTACTGGCAAATTCTTGTTTAAGACGTGTCTCATCGAATTTTAGATGAGACACATGAATAATAAAGGTTTGTGGGTTGGGCCTAAATCCACTTATTGAAGTTGGGCTAAGTTGAGGACTCATTGAGACTAGT
>BSSO01007441.1:0-10972 GCA_030267885.1 Mesembryanthemum crystallinum | reverse complement strand
AGGTTGGTGAATGTTTTTGGTTTTTAAGAAGGTAGTATAGTGAGGGTAAATAGGTAATTGCAATGTGTTTTTTTTTTCCCCCTATTTTGGCCAATGTTAACATTTACATGAGACAACTCAAAAAGAATATTTTTAACGTTTTCACGAGATGGAAGGAGTATTAATTCATGAATTGCTCTCTTTTCCGTAAAAAAAAAAAAGGAAAGAAAAACATAGTGGGGAATTGTTGGATGAGAAGTTCGTTGAAATTCATATTTTAAATCTTGCACCCGAAAAAAATAATTCATATTTTAAATCGATAAGATTGAATAAATAAATGTAATCCCAAGGTGCTCTTGACTTTTGACTTATGTATATGGTACCCCTTCTCTTTGAAGTGTGCATGTGATACCTAATCTTTCAACAAAGTGACCAAAATACCTACTAATCCTTAAACAGACTATTATACCCTTATAATTCATTTTATTCGTAGTGGTTATGTTTGACCTTATATAGGAATATTGTATAATACGACTGAAATCTCGCATACAGTGTACTAGCTAGTATCATAAATCACCCCATTAATTCCTTTTTGTCGTGGAGTGTTTTTCATGCAACCTTTTCTGTGTAACCCTTTTCAGGGTTATCTAATCACTCTTCATTTGGGATTTGTTGCTTATTTTCTCCATTTGTATAGGGGAATGATATATTGACCCTCACATTCATCAACTATATCACCAATACATCCAAGAATGTAGAGAAATTAAAGGATTGGATCACCCTAACTTTTCCAATTTATATTTAGGGGCTAATCTTTTTCAGTTCAAATAAGTTCAACTAGGTTCCTACAATTTACTTTTTCTCTTACAATTTATTTATTTTTATTTTTTTTAGTTTAATTCAGCTCATTCATTTTCACTTCATTTTAAATAAGGTGAAAATAACCCGCTCTAAGAGTTGAAAATAACATGCCCTAAGAGGGGTTAGGTTTGTCTTTGGCATTGTACACTTTTGAAACGAAAAGGACTATGGTCTTTATAGACCCACGATGGTTATTTGAGTGCCAGCTTCTTGATATCCAAATCTCCCATTCTGCACAGACCTAGTAGACTCTTTGCATCTCCTTTAATAAATATTTTCTCTGACAAAATTGTCCACCACAAAATCTCGATATTAAAATGAGTGGGCTTTTTTGGTGCCAAAAATGAGTAGACTTTCTGGCAAATGTTATTATGAGAGGCACCACCAAGAAGTAAACTCAGCACATGCAGGAAAACAAGTATACTTCTGGCAAATTTTATGAATCACCTTGGCAAGTAATGTGCAGTACGTACTATGTTCGTTTATTATTGAAGGTGGCCCTTAATATTGGGCATAATATTTAAAGAGATAAGGAAATAACTACATTGCCTTTACTTTATTCATGAGGTGTAAAGGTGATAATAACTTGATGAGAGAAAAAAAAAACTAAGGATTTTTAATACTTTCAAGAGGGATTTTTTGCTAAAATTGACAATATAATCTTAAATTATGAACGTATTAAAACGGAAGGCATAAATGAACGAAAGGAGTAAATAATAAGGAAGCATTTAAAATCTGTTGAAAGCAATACTGGCCGTCGGTCCACAAAAATTATAAGTGGGCCCCAAAATAACACGTCAGAACCAGCTCAGAAAGAATTTCCCCACCAATATACAAAGCAATTTCGCTCCCCAAATCGGCGCCACAACAGCTCCGTATCAAACACTCCTCCATATCCAGCAAAACGACACCAACACAACAAAACAAAACAAAACAATTCTCTCTCCTCTCTCTCTCTCTCTCTCTCTCTCTCTTCTCTCTCACTCTGTGACAACAACACTGAGAAGAGTAAGACTAGAGAGTAGAGAGGAGACAGTGAATCAAAACCCGCCATTTCAGTCATCTTCATCACTTCACTGATTGCTTGCTCACTCAAAATGGGAGAACCAGAAACTACCCAGAAACCGGCGAGTCATCAGACGACGACGGTGACGGCGACAATCCCGCCGTACATGAAAGCAGTATCGGGATCAATCGGAGGGGTGATGGAGGCCTGTTGTTTACAGCCGATTGACGTTATCAAGACCCGGTTACAGCTCGACAGGTCCGGGAATTACAAGGGTATTGTTCATTGTGGGAAGACAGTGGCCAAAACTGAAGGGGTTCGTGCCCTTTGGAAGGGATTGACCCCTTTTGCGACCCACTTGACCCTTAAGTATACCCTTCGGATGGGCACCAATGCTGTCCTTCAATCCGCTTTTAAGGACTCTCACACTGGGAAGTTGAGCCATCAGGGTCGGTTTCTTTCTGGGTTTGGGGCTGGTGTTCTTGAGGCCCTCGTTATTGTCACCCCCTTTGAGGTCAGTTCTTGAAAGATTTTAGCTTCTTGTTTTATGGGATTTGTGTCGATTATTGTGGTTGCTTATGTGGTGGTAGCTGTAGTTTATTTGGGATTTTTCAAATCCTTGAATTATTTTACTGGGGTTGAAAAGGTGGATCGAATTTATTTAATGGGGCTATTTCTCTTTTCTTTTTGGAGTGAATTTTGTTTTTGTTTTAAGCATATTTGTTTGACTGAGCAGTTTCTTTTTGTTTGTTTTATTGATTCTATGATGAAACTGGAGAAATTTGGGAATGATTCAAGTATTTTAATATGTTAAAGAATAGTGCAAGTTAATCAATTTGGGCATAGTGGTTTCTGAGATGAGATTTGTTTGAGATTATACTTTTTGTTTTTTTAAATTTGTATTGTGGTAGGGGGGGAGAGGTAAAGAAGGGCAATTATCCTTGTTTGAGGGGAAAAGGGTAGCAGAAAGTTAGGCATTAGAAAGTAATATGTGGTCATATTCCTACCCCCTAAGGAAGAAACTACAACCAAAAAGAGATGCAGGTTTGGTGTAGTTGATAGTGTCAATATGGGTATGTGTGCAGGGGTCATGATCGACAATCTCCAAAGTTTGATATGTTTTTTTTGGCTTAAATGGAACAATGTTCGTTTGAAGTGAAAGTACTGAGTATCCAACAGGGTTACTTAAAAGCGAAATCAAGAGTCCTTATGGAACAATTGGTAGGGGCAGTAATCAAGAGTTAATAGTGGTTGTGAAAGTAAGATCAGAGTAGAGTAGTAACTCAGCTCGTGATTGTTTGTATCATAAGACTACAGAAGAGTAAGTAAGACAGGAAAGTATTAAGAGTTTTCTAGATTATCTTGGACAGGAGAGTAAGAGCTTTCTAATTTGTATTACTTGACATTGAGATCATCTTCTAACTTAAGATTCTTTTTCTAAGGGAATTTTGGTTACTATCTTTTACATCCTATTTTGGAGGGTAAGGAAAATTAGAGAAACAGGATAAGGAGTAAAGGATACCCCTCTTTACTCTTATTTGCTTCCCTAAAAAAATTTACCAAAAAGAAAGGAGTAAACAAGATATGGAAAATTTTATTTACTCTCCTTTCTCCCCTCCAAACAGCGGTTTGGGTAAAGTGCAGCAGGAGTTACCAATACGATTATGTACTATGCTAATAACCACCGAAACTTTGATAATAAAGAGTTTTTCCTCTCTCTCTTTACCACTGGTCACCTTCCTCTCCCCATTTGACCTCTCATCCAAACAAAGCAACAAAGAGCTTTGGGCTATCAAAAAAAATTCCGTTATGATACATGAAGTGATGGATTTCAAAATTCAAGAACTGTTAATAATATGTTAAAGTGAAGAAGGATAGTTATCGGAATCAATCTACTGTGTCTAGCCACATCCTCCTCATTGATGGTTTTGCTTCTCTTGGTTGCGAGGTAGGAAACATGCTCAAATCATGCAATGCTTGAGTTAGTGTGTTGTGCAGAGTGGTGGGTGATTAACGTTGTTCTCTTTGTTACATGGGCGTTGTAATCTTATGCTTTTAAGCTCTGTACCGTTGTATAAGGGGGTCTCTTCCTCTGCCCATCTGTGATGTTGTTGCCAGGTTTATCCTTTGTTCCTCGCCTTTCAAAGTTGTTACTATTTGTAAAGTTGATAACGTTACCTAATAGACAGCTATTTGCTGAGGGTTATGTAGAACTGCTAGTGCTAACATTATAAATTTCATTTTTCTGGCTTTCTCATACTGAATGAGGTGATTTACTCTTGTTGTCTTCTTTGTATCAAATAATTTGCTTTAATGATTCCCTTGCACTTGCTGTATCTCTGGTTATATTGCTTTATTGTCTATGAAAACTTCAGAGATTTATGTTTGCCCCTTAGCCTGAGTACTGTGAAGTGATTTTATGTTGACACTGTTACTTAGAACTGCTCCCTGAGGAACTGAGAAGTTTTGAAACCTGCTTGTTATAAACTCAGACAAGGTTGGCTCTCCTTGATGCTTACATGAAAGGCATAATGCTTATGTCTTTGTGTTGAGCAGTATAGCATCAGAAAAGATCCATTAGTGGTGTTAAATAATAATTTATCCATTGGCAGTGGCGTGAAATGGTAATTATATGGACAAATTGTGTTCATCTTCATTGTTTTGGATTTTTTTTGTCGGAAACTACCTTCTGTTTCCACTTTTTGTGGGAAACTACCTTTTATAATCTTTTTTGCGAAAAACTACCTTCTATGATGTATTTTTTTGCAAAGTAGTACCAATTGACGGAAATGATCTAACGGTGTTAATATTCCCTTGTTAGATGACAAAAATACCCCCTATTTAACACAGTCTCCTATATGTTCATCTTCCTCTTTGTCCCTCCTCTGTATCCGGCACCTCAGCGCACTATACTAATCTGCAAAAGATTTCAGTTAATCTGAAAAATAATAGTTGCTAAATCAAACTACAACTGAAAAACTGAAAAAATTACTAGCATCCGCACAAGGAGCATAGAAAATTATTCATACATTCATAATCAACTGAATTAGATGGTGGAGGCCCGATAGTTTCACCACCAGATCTTTCCAATTTTAGAAAACGCTCAAGGATTTTACTCCAAATTCTGTACTTGCACAAGAACAAAACCTCACCGTGACCTCTTGCCCTTCTCTCTTGCCCACCGTTTTAATCTCTGTAACAAATACTCGGTCACGACCAGTGCTTCTGTCTTTTACGCCAAACTCTCATACTTCTTTGAAGAGTAAAAAATGGCAAAGCATATGAGGTTTTGCTTCTCCATCAATTTTTTTCTTACGAATTTTACAAGAAATTCCAGCTCTATTCTTTTCAGTATAGAATTTATTCTTATAGTGGGTTTAATGGTGGTGATTGTGGTTTTGTAGGTGCCATCGGAGATGGTGGTAGAGGTGTAGTTCGGGCTTAAGACGGATGAGGGGGTGAGGAAGCTGAGGTTTTGGAATTTTTTTTTCAACCTAAAAATTTCTGGTTGGGTTTAGTGAAAGTAAGAAGTGGGGGTATTCTTGTTGTTTACCAAGGGAATTTTAACACTGTTAGGTCATTTCTGTCAATTGATACTACTTTGCAAAAAAAAATACAGCATAGAAGGTAGTTTTTCGCAAAAAAAAATTATAAAAGGTAGTTTCCCGCAAAAAGTAAGAAACATAAGGTAGTTTTCGACAAAAAATCCTTGTTTTGATTGTAGAAGCCTTTTCTTTGTAGTATACATACTAGCTAATAGTTAGTGTGTTTTAGATTTCATTTATGGTATCTATGCTCTCATGTTTCTCACCAAAGAAATAAAGGTGAAAGAACTCACTTGAATTTTGAACGTCTAATAAAAATAATGATATGTTAAGGTCGCCTAATTTTATGAAGTCTTTCTGTGTAGTTTTGTCTGGGATGCAACTTTCCAATACTTTTAAGGCTTTGTTTGTGTTTTGGGATGGGATCGTAAATTTAGGCTTTAGCTTGTTAATGCTGAATACTGTGTAACATATTGCAAATTTGGGAGCTTCGAGTTTGGTATGATCATTAATTAGATGTCGTAGTTCCTACTGGAACATGTATAGGGGACTTGAAAGCATTTCTTCAGTCTATGCTACTGTCAAATAAGCAGGTTGTGAGAAGCAGTCACTTATCCTGTCACATGGTTTTCCCCCGGCTTTTTCTTCTCCTCTTTGCTTAAAAAACTAGACACTTATAGAGCAAGTGTTTATATGTAAATTTTATATTCCAGAAGGTGGGGTGGGGAGTGGATGGGGAGAGGATAGGTTTTGAGAGTAATAAAATGGCAGAGAAAATGTCTTCGTCCAGTGACTGCTGTCTCAATTATTTGATTGCTTCTTTTGTAAAACAATTTGCTCCTGTTGTCTTCTTTGGCATTCAGAAAGTGTTGTAAACAACTCAAAGCATTGAGGTACTACCATCAAACACTCTTTTCCAAACTAACCTAACTATCCTACTTCTGCTGGTTCATAACCCAGAAACTTGAACTTCATGAAGAAGCAAAGAGTTGAGCTATGAGATCTATTCCAGAGGTCCCTTGTTTGAGTCCCCTTAGGGCCACTGGAGATTTTCCTGGCCGTTAACTTCAGGGCCCATGGGATTAGTCTGGGAAAAGCTCAAGATATTCATGTTAATAGTTGAGCTAGCTATTATGTTCAGAAGTAGGTTCTACTACACTATAGTCATATCATTACCAATAGAACCAAAAAGTAGTTAAATTTGAATATTAGCTGGCTCTGCTCTACAGAAACAATATTCTCTTTATGCGACTCATATTCTGGATCTTAAGAGTTTGCCAATATATATGTCATTTCTTGTTGTATGACCATCAGAATAAAGTCCTGTGACTCCAAAGGAAATATCTCATTTCTGATGCATTTAGAAAATAACCTAGCGTATTCATACCTTTTCTCATTGCAAGGAAGGATAGAGAGGTTGTCTTATAAGATGATGTGGAAGCAATAAAAGCTATCAAGTATTTTAAAAGAAACGAGAAAACAGTACCTGGATACTGTTTCTGACCAGAAAACCTAAGTTTCTCGCTTCGTGATTGGTCAACAAAAAGCTCAGAGAGATGGCAACTTCTTCTGGATTCTTACATAAAGTGTTTCGTATGACAAATTGGGTGGATGTTATGTACTATATATTTGAAGCAACATACTGATTGCTTTGGAGACTAAGTGGTGCTCCCTTAATCCCTTTTAGCAACATTGACCTTTTTTTTCCTTTTAAAGAATTTTAGCCTTGATTACTTACTAGTAGTTGTAACCTTGAATTGGTAGCTCAAGTGGTATTAGCTCTAAGATTTTTTATTCATAGATCCCTAGTTCGAGCCCCAGGGCCACTGGAGATTTTTTTGGCCATTAACATCAGATTCTTTGGATTTGTCGAGCAAAGCCTGGATACGCAAGTTATCTACAAAAAAATTATTTGATAGTTGTTGAAGAGGGTGGTGGATTGCGAGTATCTGAACCTATGCCTTGCATATTTCATGAATATCAACATTATCTAGCTTCTCCAAATTTTGGCTGTTATTATGTTTTCATATAGATGATGATTCAGTCTTGATTTGCACAGGTGGTCAAAATCAGGTTACAGCAGCAGAAGGGATTGAGCGCCGAACTCTTGAAATACAGGGGTCCAATTCATTGTGCTCGTATGATTATACGTGAGGAAGGAGTGCTTGGACTGTGGGCCGGTGCTGCTCCGACAGTCATGCGCAACGGGACTAACCAGGCAGCCATGTTCAGCGCCAAGTACATGTTTGACAAGGCCTTGTGGAAAAGGCAAGAAGGTGATGGGAAGGTTCTGCAACCGTGGCAGTCGATGATTTCGGGATTCCTTGCTGGGACAGCGGGCCCCATATGCACTGGTCCATTTGATGTCGTGAAAACAAGGTTGATGGCCCAAAGCAAGTCGGGTGGTGATCTCAAGTACAGAGGCATGGTTCATGCAATCAGAACGATCTATGCTGAGGAAGGGCTACGGGCGTTGTGGAAGGGGCTATTGCCTAGACTCATGAGGATTCCACCAGGCCAGGCTATCATGTGGGCAGTCGCTGATCAAGTGACTGGGCTTTATGAGAAGAAGTTCTTGCATAACGCACCCTTATAAACAGTGGTCTATATGTCCTCTTCGTATTCTCTGTCCTTGTACTTTACTTCAGATAATGGTGCAAGTCTACAAATTCTTTCGAAATAATTCAGATAGGGATCCAATGTTCCTCTGGCATAAACAGAGTCGTGAGGACATTGATGACTAGCATCAGAGAGAGATGCTCCCCTTTGTGATAGTTGACTAGTGATCCAGATTCTTTGGTCGTGCAACTCCTTTATGTGATGCTGCTGAATATGCGGTTGGGAGCCTCCCGTATAAGGGTTTTGGTGCGCACAAACAGCTTGCTCATATTTTGGTTAAGAACAGAAATCATATTATTTCTTGCAAAATTTGTTTTCAAAGGGTTATTTCTTGCTACCAACCTCAACTTTGATATTGTTTGTCACGCTATTGCGTATGTAACATCAATGGTCTCACACTGTCACTGATGAGGTCAAACCATCAGTTTGTAGCTTGTAGGCGTCTTTAAAACATTTCTGACCTCCCTTATTTGTATTGGAAATGCTTGTTCCATTCACATCTGGGAAACAAATGTTTATTTCAATTGCAACACAAAGCTATGATATCATTGCTATTTGATGCCATATGTAGAAGACATCAATGCATATTGGATTTTGAGTTAGTTAAGTATGGATAAATGAGTGATTCATATGGATCCTTTTTATAGCCTCGACGTCATCTATGGGAAGAATTAATTGATGTTTACTCCATAGGATAAGCAAGGATGATAGTAATTCAATATCGGATCTAGAAGAGGATGGGGTGGTACCGTGGTAGCTTAGTTGCGAGCAATAACCATTCATTCTGTAGGAAAATTCAAGTTAGAGACCTCATTCCCAGTTAAGAGTTAACTTGAGGTATATTTCCCTTTCATAATCCATATCAAAGTCTTCATCAATGTTGTCTTTTCAATTTTTGGCAATGTTATGAATTTAATCCCCTTAATCCCATGAGTGATTACAACGACAACACATCAATAACTGAAAATAATGCGAAGAACATAAATAAATCATAATAGGAGAACGAGACACACAAATTTACATGGAAAACCTCAAACTGGGTAAAAACCACGGATCGGAGGAAGAACAATTCACTATATCAAAACGAGATTACAAACGGGAAACTTTCCCACACAAAGGCTTTGTTCTGTTCATGTTATTTTTGTTGATATTTATTGTTGATTATTGATTTTTGTTGATTTTCGTTAATTTTTTTGTTGATTTTACTGATTTTTGTTGATTTTTGTTGCTTTTACTGATTTTTGTTGATTCGTCAAATTCGACAAAGAGCGACTTTGCTGATTTTTGTTGATTTTCGCTGATTTTTGTTGATTTTTGCTGAAATCAACAAAAATTAGTTGAAGAGAACAAAGCCAAATTGTGTCTTTTAAATCTCACAAGGCTCTCTTAATCTTGAAGGAATTAGGGCACCCTCAAGAACACTCAATGGAGGAACATCCTCACATCTTGAGAATCACACTCAACCACTCTAACCTAGAGAACTTCGGTTGAGAATTTTGAATCTAGATACATAATTAACTTGATGGCTAATGATATATATAGGCAACTGTATAACCCTAAACCAACTAGGTTTACATATCTTTGGTCGTCATAAGAATTATATTGGGTTTAGGAAACATTCCATAAAGCCCACAAACAAATCTGGCTCGAAATCTCGCAAAACCGCTGCTCCACGCATCCCACCCGGGCGGGTGGATCCAAGCCTTGGATCCCACCCACGCGGGTCACCGCTACTGCGCGCTGATGTGGGCTATTCTGCCTGGCCACCCGGGGCGGGCCACAAGGGCACCCATCTGGGTGGTTCTTTACGCCTATTTCACACCCTTTCTCACTCTCTCGTCCACGTCTCTTGCCATATCTTCTTGCCGCTTAATTGCCTTTGAGATTAATTTGTTATAATTCGAGTCATATTCTAACAGGAACATATTCTCCATCAAATAAATTGTTACTACCTCGACATTCTCATTGCATCTAGTTGTGAGTGTGCAGTCGGTATTGGTTATGATTATCTTTTTAAACTTCTACCTGACTGATGAGATGGGTTTGGTATTGTGACTGATGAGATGGGTTTGGTATTGTGACTGATGGTGAGAATCTTGTAAATCTTCTATTTAGCTTTTGAGATGAGTACATAGAAATTTGGGTTAGTTTGAGGATCTAGTAAGTCTTGTAGGTTATTTTGAAAAGGGGATTGGAGTTGATGTTGGCTATAAGGATGGAGTGGGAACGAATACACATTTTCATTTGGTTGTTGTCTTAGGCATTTTTTTCGATGACGGATGAAACCATGGTAGTTATGAAGATGGCATGGGAAATGGCAATGATTGTGAGGATGGGGTGGGAACTAATGCTGGTTGTGATCATGAGTATACATGTTTAACTATTTTTGATGTGGACCTTTGATGGGATCATTTTAATTGTAAAGTTTCTTCTGGCTTGTGTTAGGAGTTATGCCCCAAACACCTCACTAATGGTGTCTTTTGGTTGTCCATTTGGTTTTGAGACTTGGAGATGGTCATAGTTCATGTTCTAATGGTGTTCCATTTATGCCCAAGCTAAAAGCTCTATTGCTCACCAAGATCAAGCATTATTTGCTGAACTGCTGCTGTACCGCAGGTCACCCGGGCGGGTGAAGCCTACAGGCGCTTCCTCTGCGAGTTCTGCCTGCCGACCCGGGCGGGTGGCGTTTTGCCCTTGCCCCCACCCGGGCGGGTCAGGCTCTGACGCGTGATTTTCGCGTCCGATTCATGCCAGCTGTCATGACCTGTTTTGGGCTATCTTCATGACTTGTTTCCCAAGCTATTCAACACAAGTTTCCTAATTCAAGATCTCCTATTCCTATTGGGATTTCTATGCCTTGCCTATTTATTGGGACGACCTCAACACCTTGAAGAATCATCCACACAAATTCTATTGAGTTGATTCACTAGTTTTTTGAGAGAGAAAATTAATTTGTGAGTTG
>BSSO01007440.1:0-10975 GCA_030267885.1 Mesembryanthemum crystallinum | reverse complement strand
AGTTTTTGAGTCCCAAAGCACCATTGGAGGGGTGTGGACCAAAACCTTAGAGACCACTAAGCTTCAAACACCAAAGCCACTCTACCAATTCTCAGATTATCCTTGGCCTTCTTCAGTGGAAACACTTTTCCCTACCCATAATCAAGTGTTTGATTACCTTCAATCTTATGCTAATCATTTTGATTTGGTTAAACACATCAGGTTTAACACCAAGGTTGTGAGTATTAAGTATGAAGGTCCATCGGATGAGGAGATCGAATCGTGGGCTCTTTGGGGTGGCAATGGTGAGCCTTTTGGCAATAAGGGCAAATGGGTACTCACTCTGCAAGACCTTCTTACCCTGTCAATTGAGGTACTCTGTCTTTTCTTCTCTTCTACTCCCTCCGTCCCGGATTAGCTTTCAAAAACTAGGAGGGAACAAGATTTTAGGTGAGTTTTTTAGACAAATTTACCCTTGTAGTAATAGAAGGAATAAAAAAATAAAAGGGGAATTTTATGTGAGAGATAAAAGTAATAGAGTAATATCATTGTGAGAGAATAAAATAATAGAAAGAGTGAAAGTGATTGGAGAGAGAGTGTGTGATTGGAGAGAGGGTGTATTTTTTTATTGTATTTGTGAGTTAGTGGATGGGTATTATAGAAAAGTTATGGGATTTTATGGGAATTGAAAGCTAATTTTGGGACAAAAAATATGGTGTTTTTGAAAGCTAATTACGGGACAGATGGAGTATTATTTTGGCGTATGAGTCTTGAACCCCCAGTCATTGCTAGGGACAAATGGGAAGTGTACCATTGCGTTACTCATCCCATGCTCTTATGGCATATAGGATGATAAAAACGAAAAGGTCTTGTTCTTCCCATCTCCAACTTGTAATCTTTACTTCAGCTTGGTTTAATTTAGCCTAACTAATAAACTGCTTTTCTTTCACATATTATTAATCTTCATTCAACCTAGTTTGTTTGAAAGGAAGCATGTGATCCTGTTCTTTTCATCTTCACCATGTAACTGTCACTTCATTTTCTCAAACTATCCCTTCAATTTGACTGCAAATTTATTACTCCATCCGTCCCTCACTTACCTTAACAAACCATACAAAATCAAGTCCCCTATTTATCTTAACAGACCAATATTTTTCTCATATCCTTCCTTATTTATCCCTCTACTATCTCTTCGATCCAATTTAAAAATTATACTTTCTTTCTTCAATCACTCTCTCTTTTCAGATTTTTTTTCCTCTCTCATACCCCACAACATATTATTTTAATGTATCTCAATAAGGGTAAAACAGGCAAAATTTACAATCCTTAAATCCCTTATAAACAGTGGTTTGTCAAGGAAAGTTAGGGACGGAGGAAGTATTTATTGTTGTTACTTGAGAACTTGAGATAAGACATTGTGCCAAATCATAGTTGCCTCGAGTGCAACGCTACCTAATTGTCAAACCTGGCTATGGTTGATTGGTGGTTGATACTTTCTTTAAAGAATTTAAAGTTTCAACAATCCTTATAATACAAATGTGGAAATTAAAGGCAACATCATTATAATGTCGGAATTTATTTGGAATGTTTATAGGGTGAAAGAAAAATATACATTTTGACACCCTGTTATAATTACTCTTAATAATTTGAGTTAAAAGATTAATTAGGAGAGGCAAGAATTACCGTTTTTAATCACTCTTCTGCATGCATGGGTTGGGCTAAAACTAACAAAAGACTATGAGTGTCTTTATTTATTGATTTTTAAGAACAGGTAAGGATTATCAAACCCATAAGCCCGAGAGCTCATAAATAGAAAAGAAAAAATAAATTATAAACCACTCCCACAAAGTGAAAGTATGAGGTTTCGAACTCAGATATCTTCGTAGTTTAAGGGGTGGTGCTACCAACTTAGTTACCATATCAGCCCTTAAAGTTATGAATATCGCATACACAAAATGAATTTTGGATATACATACATAGTACATGTTTTATAAGGTTCCCTACAAAAATTTCAATACTGAAGAAAATATATGCTCGAATTTTTTTTTTGTAAAGTTAAATATGTAAATTTTATTAGAAAGTTAATCACCAAAAACAAAGAAAATCAGAAGTCCTTGGCTGTGTGGGGCTTTTTTCTTGTCCCCATTAGATGTGACCCTCCATCAAATCTCAATAGCAGAGTGATGTTACATCTATACTTGTTTTGTACAAAAATTTTGTGCATAATAAATGCGGCCACACTTTTTATAATCTTTATTGCAATACTTAATCATCAAAATAGGATAAATATTTTTGAGATCCACATTTTATAAACAATATTTGTCCATATCAATGACGATGAATGTAACGTTTGTCTTTCAATTTGTTTGTGTTGTTCTTTTTTGTTAATAGTGATGTCTGATACATTGATTGTGGCATCATAATAACTTTTGATTTGAGAGAGCTATCACTTGTATAGGCTACAACAACTAGCAAGTGAATACCATAACTTTCTCATCCATATTGATATGATTGTTGTTTGTCGATAAAATTCTTTAAAGCTTATCAAAAAAATCCATATGATTATTGTAGTATATAAATTAGTACCACACGTTTTTTAACCCCTATATGAGCACCTTCTTGTTCCTTTCCTATCTCTTTCATTTGATTAAATCTCTTCGAAAATCAATCAACTAATCAAGCCTAAAAAGCTACAATTCGTACTATGTTTATAAAAAATGAGACGAAAATATTAAAAATACATCTAAATAAGTAGAAAAGATTACTAGATATCCTATATCTAATTGAATTATGTGCAATGATTTCACAAGATAAATCTTTCCAATGATGCTCCTTTAATGTGCAACACTACTCTAATGAATTTCCTGCTCTTGATAGTTCATTTTTCAATATGACAGGTAATGCAAGTAGATTTTATCGTCTTATGTTTGGGGCGATTCAGTGACATACCAAACATACCAGAGTTTCCACCAGGAAAAGGCCCAGAGGTGTTCGAAGGGAAGGTGATGCATTGCAAGGACTATACTGCCATGGACTTTGACGGTGCTCGAAATTTGGTGAAAGGCAAGAGAGTTACCGTGGTTGGGTTCTTGAAATCAGCAATAGACATTGTTATGGAGTGCTGTATGGTTAATGGTATGTACGTAAGACCCAACACTTCGTATTAGCCAAGTTTATGCATGCAAGACTTCTTGCAAGTTAAGCGAGTAGTTTATAATTGCATAATGGTTTATGCGACACGACAAATTTATTTTGTGATCCCTGTTGCAGGGGTAGAACATCCATGTACAGCGATATGCAGAACTCCACATTGGAATCTCCCCGATTTTTTACCGTGGGGAGTACCTCTTACAAAGTTGTATTTGAATCGCTTTGCTGAACTCTTGGTTCATAAGCCCGGAGAAGGCTTGTTACTAAGCCTCTTGGCTACACTGCTTTCACCTTTGGTAATGTATACTTACAACACATTTCTTGCAATTCATTTCTTGGAGTATATGCTGAGGCATACTGATCTACTTACTAATTATTTGACCTTGATGGTATTTATAAACAAGTAGAGATGGGGAATCAGCAAATTCGTGGAGAGTGATATTAAAAAGAAACATCATCTCGACAAGTTTGGCATGGTACCTGAACACAGTTTCTTGCAAGATATTAATTCTTGCTTGTTAGCTGTTATTCCAGAAGGTTTCTATGACAATGTTGAAAAAGGTAGCATCATTTTAAAACGGTCTCAAAATATTAGCTTCTGCAAAGAGGGAGTTTTACTTGGTGATAACGCGGAGCCTATCATGAGCGACTTGGTTATTCTTGCTACTGGTTTCAAGGGGGATGAGAAACTCAGAGACGTCTTTACATCACCCAAATTCCAGGATTATATCATGGGCTCTTCCAACACAATTGTTCCTCTATACAGGTTTGTATTTGTTGTTCTACATATGTTTTTTGTTTTTTTGATGACAACTTATTGTTGTTTCCTATGCATTTTTCTAGACAATGTATACATTCACGGATTCCTCAACTAGCCGTTATTGGATTTTCCGAGAGCATCGCAAATCTATACACCTCAGAAATAAGGTGTCGTTGGTTATTTGAGTTGCTTGATGGGAAATTCAAGTTGCCAAGTATTAATGAGATGGAGAAGGATATCCTACAATGGGACAAGTTCATAAAGGACTACTCAGGCAAATACTACAGGAGATCTTGCATCGGAGCACTTCACATTTGGTATAATGATCAACTTTGCAAGGACATGGGTTGGAACCCAAAGAGAAAGAAAGGGCTTTGGGCCGAATTGTTTGAACCCTATGGTCCAATGGACTATACTTTGCCATAATAATGCTTTTAAAGAAGAAGACATGTATTTAATTTTATGGTTATTTTTATTTTTTATTTTATTTTTTGGTGTGTGTGTCATAACATTATTCCCACCAAAATGTGTCTTCTAAACTCTAGGCGCACATTTTTAAATTTGTATCTTCGCTTTGTGGTTTATTGATGTGGGTTAAGTAATATATTACTGGGTGAAATCACTAAAAGCATAATTAAAATCAATACAATAATAATGATGATATGTCAAGTGGTTACAAGTATTGTTCATCAACCTCAAAATCTATGCGCAATTCTTATTGAACTTACAACTCTTCTAAACCAAACCAAGTAGAATAGTAATAATAAAAAAAATTAAAGTATTGTGTTGTCTTGAACTCGGAAAGCAAAAAAGTCATGTTGTTGAACAAGTTTCAAATCAACCCTTTAGCCTTTTATTTTTCCCCAATCAAAGATGCTTATTTTTGTAATGAGCCACTAATCGATTTTTTGCATTAAGAGTTTAGACTTAGGTTATATTTACCTTCACTTCTTACATTGTTCCAATTTCATTCAACTTTGTCTGTGTAAACTTTACTTTTGTTCTCAATTTCATTTTAGTTAAAGGAATTTTAGTTAAGTTCATTTCAATTTGATTCAGTAGCTGAAAAGAATGTGTCAAATTAAGACATATCTAGGGCCGTCAAATAGTTCACATCGTGCCATGTTCGTATTTGGTTTCGTGTCAATTTTGCATCGGCAAAAAATTACATAAAAATTATATAAAATGTAATATAATTACATTCCACACCAAATTAGTCAAATTATGTCAGATTTATATAATTCTTGTTCGTGGCGTGTCATATTCGTGTTTCTCTTCACTACTGTCGGATATGTGTTTTGTTGTCGTGTTGGGTGAGGCGTTCACAACCGTAGACCATATCCTTAAATCTAAAAGAAAATTACGGGCCTTGAAACCCGTCTCATTCTAAATTGCAAACCCAGCCCGCAGGATGATAAAAAGCCTCTGTTGGAAAAAAGAAAAAAAAGAAAAAGTATGGTAAAGCATTTTGACAGCACCGACCTCCGTACAACGGTAATATTTCAAAGAACCTTTGACCAAATTACAGGCGAAATTTGTTGCAGAGGGGAAAAAGATCCGTTGAGAAAACGGAAAACCTGCGTCTCATCACCGTCATAAAAAACCGGTCGGTAACCTATGATGATCAAACCATTATCATCATTATCGTCACAAACCCCAACTTCAGTCATTAATCAACGCTTTCTCTCTCCGGTTTCTCGATTGAGACGACGATAGGAGGATTGATAAATCTAGAGAGAGTGAGAGAAAGAGAGGAGGTCGCCGGATTGCTGGAAGATTACCAAGTTGTCATCAAAATTAGGTAATTCTTTGCTTTTGGATTATAGTGTAATTGAGTTTTTCCTTTAGGGTTTTACGGTGGTTTAGGGTGGGTTTTGTTTCTGAATTCCTTTGTTAGTTATTTCAAGTTGTTGATGATTTAGGGCTTAATTGCTTTCTCTTGATGGCGTTGTTGTGAGATGTTTGATTTTGTTTGTACTTCGTGTGTTTTTGATGCAATGGTAAATAGTTGGGTGTGATTTTTGGGTTTGAATTTGGAGCCGTTGGATTGTTTCTTTGGATTTACAATTTTGCTATTGATTGTTTAGATGAATTCTTATGGTTGATCTGCAGTTAGTTGTCACTTTTCATTGCAAGTTGGTTGATTAGTGGTTTGGATTGGTTGTCTATAGGCTTTGTTGCGCTTTGAGAGCATGGTGTGATGGTGATATGATCTTTAAGGAATTTTCAAATTGGAGATAACCATTTGAGTTAGGAAGTATTGCGGTTTAGGGTTGCACTATCAAGTAATAGTTCTTACTTGGTAGTTGTAGCCTTTTAGGTTCAATGACATTGATTCTCTACATGTAGACTGGGATGTTCGCTACCCGTTGATCAATCTCCCCATTCTCTTAATTTCTTCTAAAACTCCGAGAATCAAGTCTCCCTCATTGACAGACTGGCCAAAAATTCCGAGGTTTTCTAACTGCTTAATGTTCTGGTTTAGTATTGGTTAGATCACTTTCAACAACCAAGCAAACATTAGGCCAGTCTGAAATATGTTGCAACTTTCTTGACCATTTAGAAATGTGAACTCCAGCCTTGTTAGAAGTAGAACATCCTTAACCCAATTGAGGAGTAGTCAATGAATTTTACCAAGCAACTTAGAAGATAACCTTTGCAAATTTTCAACTTTCAGGGTTACGTCAGCAACTTCATGAATGTTCAACTATTCATGACCATATCCTTGGGGAAGGGGGTTAAGTAAGTATGATCCTGAAAACCATCAGGCAATGTTCTAACAATTCTTCCAGACAAAGGACTGAACCTTAATTTTACTCCAAATTCAAGAAACATTTGTAGTTTTTCCATTGAATTATTATCTTCGTGCAAGCCAAGCAGTCTAAGTTAAAGCTTCAATCTTATTCCTCACTAGCACCAGCAATAGCAACTACAATTTTTTTGAATTTCAACATCTATCTTGGCAAAAATAAAAATTTTCAGCAATGTAGATACTTCGGGTTGAAACAGGAGCAGCTGGGCGTGTTTCAGCAGCGTCATTTGTTTCTTTTGACACAAAATTATTCAGCTAATTTGCATTTCCGCAAATTTGGCCCTGCCATTTACCGAACAGGGGCCATATTCAAATTTCTCTGTTTAGCAATGCTTAAACCTGATGGGTTCATTCTCTCCTTTTGCTTTTGACCATGTTTGTTTTCTCTTTACCTAACTAGCTGAAATTATGTTTTTCTTTTTAACTCTTTCAGTGAGCACTACTAAATTTTCTGAAAAGCAGTATTTTTGTGTTAGTTTGTTTCCAATCTTTTCATGACTATGGTTTTTCTGTTGACGAATTTTTCAATTTCTCTAAAAGTCTTATCTTCTAAAAAAAAATCACTCTTTTTGTCCTTAACCTTTTCTACCCTTCTTAAAATCACCTTCTAAATGTTAACCTTCTTTTTGGCTTTCAAACATTTTATTTTTTTAAAATCGGATTTTTTTCTTGTTCCAAAAAAAAAAGGTAGTAGTTTTTTTGTTGATTTGATAATGATGGAGCTTTAATAAAAAATGTTTTACTTAAGCGTAATTGTTTTTCATGGAGTTGAAACATTTCTCATTACTAACTACTCCATATTGTTTGTACATTTGTCTATATTTTCTCAATTCTCTAGCTATTTCTCTTCAATACTTTACTAATGAGTTTCTTATATAAACTATATGAAATTATGTTTTTGTTTCTTTTTAACTCTTTCAATGAGCTTTGCTAAAAATTTGTTCCTTACTACAGGAGATTTGTATTGTCTTTCTTGTATTTTTATGAAAAGCAGTATTTTTGTATTAGTTTTGTTTCCATTCTTTTAATGATTTGTTTCTATTGACATACTTTCAGTTTAAAAGTCTTATTTTTCAAAACAAAAACTCTCTCTTTCCTAAACCTTTTCTACCTTTCTCAAAATCAGTTTCTAAATCTTATCCTTCTTTTTGGCCTTCAAATTTATAGTACTTATTTTTTTCTTTTCCAAAAAAGATAAAGGAATAGTACTTTGGTTGATTTTAATAAGGTTTTCTCTTTTTAAATGCATTCTCCTAACTCCTATTATTTTTATTAAGATATATTTCTGTAGTATCTTTTTTTGTGAAGATGGAACAATTTTCATAGCTAACTTTTATGTCTTTTTGTACATTTGCATATATTTTCTCGATGATTCTCTAGCTATTTCTTCTGCACACTTTACTATGAGTTTTTATGTTTTTCTTAGAAAACTATTTAAATAATGTTTTTTTTTCTTCCCTTTTTAACTCTTTCAGTGAGCTCTATTAAACTTTTTCCTTATTACAGGAGATTTGTATTGTCTTTCATGCATTTTTTGGAACAGCAGTATTTTTGTATCAGTTTTGTCTCCGTTTGTTTCATGATTCTTCTGTTGACATACTTTCAGTTTCTCTAAAAGCATTATCTTCTACACAAAAACTCTCTTTATGTCCTTAACCTTTTTAACCCTTTTCAAAATCACTTTAAATGTTATCCTTCTTTTTAACTTTCAAACATTCTATTTTTATAGAACCGGATTTTTTCTTCTCCAAAAAATGAAAAAGGTATTAGTTTATTTGTTGATTTTGATAATGATTTAGTTCTCAATTCCTCAAGTTTCATTTCTCAATGTTTTCCGTGGAGTTGAGACATTCCTCATCACTAACTATATTGTTTCTACATTTGTATATATTATCTCAATTCTCTACATAGTTCCCAATTACTCAGGTTTCCTCTTTTAAATGCATTATCATAACTCCTATTATTTTAAAAAATAACTAAATGTTTTACACAAGCTTAATTGTTTTCCATGGTTGAAACATTTCTCATCGGTAACTATATTTTTTGTACATTTGTAAATTTCCTCATTCCTCTAGCTATATCTCCCCCACATTTTACTACGAGTTTCTATGTTTTTCTTAAATGAACTATCTGAAATTATGTTTTTGTTTCTTTTAACTCTTTCAATGATCTTTACTAAATTTGTTCCTTATTACAAGAGATTTCTATGTCTTTCTTGTTTTATGAGATGCAGTATTTTTGTAATAGTTTTGTTTCCTTTCTTTTCATGATTCGTTTTCTGTTGACATACTTTTAGTTTCTCAAATATTTTTCAAAACAAAAACTCTCTCTCTCTCCTAAACCTTTTCTACCTCTCTTCAAAACTAAAATTTATCCTTCTTTTTGTCTTTCAAACTGCTGTCTATTTTTATAGTAACGGTTTTTTTCTCGTTCCAAAAAATGATGAAGCTATTAGTTTTTTGGTTGATTTTGATAAGGTTTTCTCTTTTTATATGCATTCTCGTAACTCCTATTGTTTTTATTATGTTATATTTTCCATAAGCGTAATGTGAAAGTTGGAACACTTTTTATTGCTAAATATTTGTTGTACAGTTGTATACATTTTCTATTTTCCATAAGCGTATACATTTTCTCTAGCTATTTCTTCCGCATACTTTACAATGAGTTTCTATGTTTTTCTTAGAAAACTATCTAAAAATATATATTTTTTTTTCTTTTTAATTCTTTCAATGAGGTTTACTAAATAATTTCTTGTTACAGGAGATTTGTATTGTCTTTCATGCACTTTACGGAAGACTAGTATTTTTGTATCAGTTTTGTCTATATTCGTATCATGATTCATTCTTCTGTTTGACATACTTTCAGTTTCTCTAAAACCTTATCTTCCAAACAAAATCTCTCTTTATCTCCTCAACTATTTCTACCTTTTTCAAAATCATTTTTATTGGCTAACAAACTTTCGTTTTTATTAATAGAATGAAACTTTTTCTTCTTCCTAAAAATGAAAAAGTATTAGTCTATTTTGTAGATTTTGATTGTTTCCCAAAAGAGTATATATAATCTCAATTATCTAGCTGTTTCTCCTCTACACTTTACTATGAATTTCCATTCCAAAATTTTTCTTGTTCGAAAAAAATGATATAGGTATTAGTTTTTTTTGTAGATTCTGATAAGGTTTTCTCTTGATGCGTTCTCGTAACTCCTATTATTTTAGTAATATATGTTTCAATATACGTAATCTTTTTCCTGTAAATGTTCGAACAATTTGTATATATTTTCTCAATTCTCTAGCTAATTCTCCCTACACTTTACTATGAGTTTCAATGGTTTTCTTAAATAAACTACCCGGAGTTTTGCGTCTTTTTTTTCCTTTTTTTTTTCTTCTTTATTTCACGTGATTTGTATTGTCATTATTTCTCTCCCCCAACCCCCCCACCCCGACAAGCAGTATTTTGTATTAGTTCTTATTCCATTTTTTCTCATGATTCGTTCTTTTGTTGACATAGTTTCAGTTTTTCCTTAAAGCTTTATCTTCAAAACAAAACCTCTCTTTATCTCCTTAACCTTTTTCTACGCTTCTCAAAATCACTTTCTAAATTTTATCCTTCATTTTGGCTTTTTCAAATTTTCTATTTTTAAAGAACCATTTTCTTGTTCTAAAAATGAAAAAGGTATTCAATTTTTTTGTTGATTTTGATAATGATGTAGGTGTCAATTCCTCAGGTTTTCTCTTTTTAGGTTTTGAAAGGTGGGTTGAGTAGAATGCTCTGGATTGTCTATAGGCTTTGTTGCAGTTTGGGAGCATGGTGTGATGATGTTATGGTATTCAAGGAATTCTCATTTTGGAGATATCTCTTTCAGTTAAGAGGTATAGCTTTTGGGGATTGCACTAATCACTATCAAGTAATAGTTCTGACTTGGTAGTTTTAGCTTGGTAGGTTCAATGGCATTGCTTCTCTACTTGGTAGTTAGTTCGTCGTTCACCCATTCTTTTGATTTCTTCCAAATTCCAAGAATCAAGTCTGCCTCAAAGACTGGCCAAAGATTCTGAGGTCTTCCAGCTGCATAATGTCCTGTTTTATTATTGGTTAGATCACTTACAAAAACCAAGCAAACATTAGGCCAATCTGAAATCTGTTGTACAATTCTTGACTATGTGGAAAGGTTAACTCTAGCCTTGTTAGAACATCCTTAAGCCAATTGAGGAGTAATCAATGAATTTTACCAAGAAACTTAAAAGATAACCTATGCAAATTCAACTTCCAGGGTTACAT
>BSSO01007439.1:0-10975 GCA_030267885.1 Mesembryanthemum crystallinum | reverse complement strand
ATTTATAACAATCAAAGATAATGACATAAATATTTGTAACCGGTTTATATCAGATTAGTAAGAATGTAGAAATAGTTAACAAAAGAAATTTTATTATATCAAATAATTATTTTAGATCATACCTTAGTTAGTAAGGGTAATTGGTGATATTTAAAATATTAGGCTTATAAATTGTTAATATATTTATAAGTGCATGGCTTCTAAAGGTTACCAAATAAAAATTTGGATACTATCATCAATTTTATATGAGTATTCTATTGTAATTAGTAGTAACGGTTTTGTTTGTAATTGCTCCACTTAATTATGGAGTATAGATTTATGATAATGATATAAAGTTTGTAAAGGTTGATATTGAATTAATATGATGAGGGTAATAATTGGGTTTATTTATAAAGTGATTTAAGAATAAAATTTAATTCAGGAGTTAGTAAAGTAGGTTAGGAGTTACAAACCTCCAAAATTTGCCATGTAAGGTTGGAAGATAGGTTTGGAGGGTTATGTTTTAATATATATTAATTAATAGATGTTTCTCATCCTCTGTTCTTCACGTTTATTTTTTTTTTTTCTCTTCCATGTTCTCTCTACTTTCATACTTCTGACTATTTAGTTCATATTTGAATAACAAATCTTTATTTTTTTTTTTCTCATACAGGTTTTTTTGTGTATCATTGATTGTGCGTTCAAATATGGTCAAGCAAACATTTTGAAGTAGGTTATTCCATAATCCCATCCATCTCATTCTCTTACTGTGTTTTTTTTTTTATTTCTTTTATTTACACTTCTTACTTCATCTTTTCCTTTTCTTTTTTCCCCTTTTCCCAATATTCGATTTTTTGTTTGGATGAAAAATTGAATTACATTGAAGAGGAGTTAGCATGACTCAATGGTTAAGCATGATAATGGCATCAAATGTTCAGTTAAATTTGAAGATTAGTTATTTTTAGGGTTATTTAAGATCTCTACTAATTTGTTACGTCTTTACAAGAAATCCTTTAAATTCTTATCTAAATTTTTAATTGGTAGGTATTTGAGATTTTAAATCTTTACTTCGTTGAATTCGAAGTCTTTTGTAGATGTCATAAGTATTACCCTAAACAACCACTATCGAATATTTTTATTATGATCACAATAGTAGAGTTTGAATGTCAATAAACCATTAGAATTTTGATTGTCGTAAATTATTAGAAATTGACAAATATCAAGATTAGATTCATTTTGACAGAACATACATAGATTATAATCATTAATATAGGATAAACTGTAGAGTATAATATAAATATGTTAAAATTATAGTAGTAGTAGGAAACTTGAATTTGTTTAATTTCATTAAAACTAACTAACAAAATATGATGATGGTAGAGTTATACTCATACTTGACTACTTATGGGCTAATCTCAATATCCATATCCACAGGATAATCGAGATAGAATTACAATCACAATAGGACTTTGTACATTAGATAATTAAGGTACAATAGAATACTTATAAGACTTAGGGATAAAGTTATGAAGAAAAAAGATAAATCAAAAAAGATAAAAGTTAAATCAAAAGAAACCAACTCCCACAAAAATGAAAATTTTAAAAGATAACAAATTTTTTTTCCAACAAGTATATTACTTTAGATTTTGAATAATAAAATCACGAACCGTGCAACGCACGGGCCTACATCTAGTTCTCTATATAAGCGATAAAATGTGTTAACTATTTTTATCATTACATTTAAACTTCACTTTAATCCTGACTTGAAACATCTTCTTTGATTCAATTTCTCTAAAAATTTCGTGGATTATCTATGGATTGATCATGGTAAAGTAGAGGAAGATTTATGAAAATTTAAAACTTTCAATAATATATTGATTCACCAAACAACTAATATTCCCTCCCTCCCACTATTACGTGGCCATTGTTTGCATAGTTATGTCTAACTCAAACGTATATTGTACTATTCATTCCCAAAAAAATAAAAATTACATCCATTTATCCCCACCATCAATCTATTTACCCATTTTAATAATTATCCCTCTCTATCTTTCTCTCTACATATCAAATTTCACCATCTCTTTAACGTTAAAGTGAATAGTACAATGGACACGTAATGGTGGGACGGAGGAAGTAATATTATCAATCATAAATAGACATGTCATACGGATTGACCCGGCAGGTTTTAATAAATGAAAATTATCATCAATGTGGAGACCTCTTATAGTCTAGGGCATAAAAAGAGATTTAGGCTTTGTTCTCTTCAACTTGTTTTTGTTCAAAAAATCAACAAAAATCAGCAAAAATCAACAAAGTTGCTCTCTATTGAATCTAACGAATCAACAATGATGAGTAAAATCAACAAAAATAAATAATCAACAAAAGTAACATGAAGAGAACAAAGCCTAAAATGTTAGAAATTCAAAATAAAAAGAGACGCGCCAGGTAGGGGTCGAACCTACGACTTTCTGCTTAGGAAACAGACGCTCTATCCACTGAGCTACAGGCGCTTTATTGACCATTTAATGCTACCTATTTATATATCACCTTTTTTAACTTTATCTTCCCGCTCAAGCGTGATTCAAATTTCTATAGCCTATATTTTGATTCAATTTCCATTCACAAGCGAAACAAGAACAAAGAGAAGAGAGAGAGAGAGCAAAAATGGAGGAAACAATGGGAAGAATGAGCAAGAGCTTAGCAACATTCTGCAACAATCTCCAATCGAGCTCCGATGCGCTCAAGCAATCCCTCGATCGCCGCCCCATTCCCCTCGGTAATCATCTCCTTCATCACTTTCTTTCGTCAATCAAATTCCCAGCAACCAATCCCAAATTGTACTCAAATTTGTGCTAATAACAAGACCTCCCTGCATTGTTTTCTTTCTCAATTTTACTGTTGGTGCTCTCTCTAGATTCGGCTTCGACTACATTTATCCAATCCCTGAATCGCCGTGTATCAGCCCTGAGCGGTGATCTCAATTTGCTGGAATCCATGACACTCGGCGCCGTCTCGTTTGAAGAGCTATTGGGTCACTGTCATCAGCTCTTTCAGCAAAATCAGTCCGAATTATCTGTCCTTCACGACCGCCTTCAATCCTCGGGCTACCTACCCTCAGGTAAAAAATAACCAAAATCAGGTTCTTGGTTGGACATAGTCAAATGTGGTTACTATCTGGGTTTAGGATTGGAAAATAACAATTTTTATGTAAACCCTTTTAATCTTAACTTGAATTTGAATTAATATTGGACATTTGGGTCGGTCATGAAATTGTAAGAGTTCTTAGCTTTGACAGTGAATGAAATTGTAAGAGTTCTTAGCTTTGACAGTGAAGAAATGGAGCTAGATATGTATGTACAATTGGATGTTAACCAGGCTCTTTGTTGGTGTTGTTAGATGATGGGGTTGATGAGGTTGAAGAGGATATTATGGCTCAAAGTATTCCCAGTCCTGGACGGGAATCTCCGCTGCTGGCTTCTTATGGAGGATCTAACATGAAGAGTTTCGAGGACGATTCTTTGTATCCTTGGAAATCATTGCACCCTTTATTTTGCTAGAATTATGAGTTGTTTTCTATTCATGTTGAGTGTATTTGTGTATTTGTTTAAATCATCTGTGGCAATAATCTATGTTGTTGACTCAGTTGAGTTTTGGTAATGATTTTTATTTATTTATACCATTGTGAAGAGTAACTGTTTTGCTTGACGAGTTTTAAAGATTTGATGAGTCATTGAGCTTGCAAAATCTTGGGCTATCTGATATTTGTCTGGCCACTCTTGCATCTAGAGGTTAGTGAGTGAATGAATTATGAATGTGTTAATTGCACTGCAAATTTTATTTGTGAAGCTTTAACAATGATTTCAATCTCATTCATGGACTCTTAGATATAACTTGACTATCTATCATGCTTTTGGCAAAATGGTTTATCCATAGGAAAGTGATTGTGTTATGCTGCATGTCTGGTTCAGGTACTGGAAAAAATGATGTGCTGGACAGTCCTCCAAGGTAAGAAATTGCTATATCTTCAGGGCCCAACATCATCTTTTAGTTGTTTTTCTTTTCTAGAATTTTATATCTTGGTGTTCTTCAACAAATAGATTGCACAGTGTGGAGGATCAGCACCAAGATGTCCCAAGCATACATAATACAGGTGGTGGTATCTCAGACCTCTCATAGTGCTTTATTTTACCCTATACAGATGACAATATACATGAAAGCAAATATCACAAGCAATCCTGATAAGAAACCTTGTGACTTTATTGTTTATGCAGGAGAGAAGAGAGATAAACCCAAGTTATGTGCAGAATTTAAGCCTATTATTGTTTTGGAGGATGACTATGAAAGTCTGCCGTCTTACATGAAAACTTTAGCTCCATGGGAGGTATCGAATTTTTATTTACTCTCATCACTCGTGGATCATACTTGTGTGTCACTAGTGGAAGATTGACTGTTTTCATTTTTGATGTTGGATCCATGCTTGTCCTTGTATTGAATTTCATTCAGTACTTATTTGTGTTCTCACCTAGAAGTTTAGGGATCAGCATGTGAATTTCTTAGCCTTGATGGAAGTCCCTGTATGAAAATCTACATTTTTATTGTGTAAGGCACTTTTTTACAATTTCTTAGTGGACAATATTAAGGATCTGAGCTTCTGTAGAACTTTGTTTATCTTTTTCCTAGCTATTATACTCTCAAAAATTCACTAGGTGTAACATTTATGTGTAGGATTTGCAATCTGCAGCTGAGAAGATGAACTCATTCTTAAGCAAGAAAGGAAATTCAAAACAGAACAACTTCTTCCATCCCGAGGAACTTGAATCAATGGGATTAGGTAATTTATTTTTATTCTTCTCCTAATTTTGTGGCTGAGAGTGCTTGCCTGCGTAGATATCATCAATAATCTTTCTTACCATCTTATTCATATTTAGTTCGGTAGACCATTTTCGCTTCCAAATAATGCTGGTCGATGTAGCTTACAGTCTAAAGGCAAGCGTTTGATATATGTATATACATATTCATAGGGTAGATGATCAATGAATTAGGTGACCTTCTTGCTGAGAGTCAACCTTGTGGTGTTAGAATACACTGTCAAGAGTCTCATAAAGATCTCTAAGAGTCTAGAGGCAGGAATAATAATTAGACTAGCTGTGTTAACATGATGCCTATGACATGTGATCCAATCTGCAGATTTGCTAAATAGCTTTTCTCAGGACTGTGGTAAGGATTTTCCTATACCCTTGTGCTAGTGGTAAGGCCGAGGAGGGGAAACTCAGGCCCAAGCGCTTACATAATACAAAACATACTGTTTTTCTGACCATGAGGTTGGGACTTGGAATACATGGGGCTTAAACCACTAACCTAATAATTGGAGGCATTGCAGTTTTGTACTTGAGTACGGATTTGGAATACATGGGGCTTAAATCACTAACCTAATAATTGGAGGCATTGCAGTTTTGTAAAAGGACTTCGGCTTTTGCGTTCAAGTAGGAATTTATGCGGTTGAGGTACCTGAGGCTTGACAACTTGAACCACTAAGCTCATGATTTCAGAAATCAAAGTTTGTACTTGAGTTCCTATATGACGCAGGCCTTCCCAGTTCACTTGTTCACTGTTTGTCCTAAATAATACTCCCTCCGTCCCACCATTGCATGACCATTGCATTATTCATGGCAAAAATAAGGATTGGGAAAAAAAGTTTGAGATTGACAACTATACCCTTACCTTGGAGAAAGTATAATGAGTGGTTTGGGATCTTTTAAATATTTGGATAAAGTTAGTGGGTGAGAGGGAGAGTATTTTATTGATTATTAGAGAGATAGTGGGTGGGGTTATTTTTGACTTTTTTAGGGATGAATATATGCACACAATGGCCACGTAATAGTGGGACGGAGGGAGTATGCATTTACTCGGCTAAAGAAAATATTAGTGTGCTCCATGCTGTCAAGGAAACTGAACATTTAGTTTTGGATAACCTAGCAAAAGGGAGAATGCTTGATTTTGTATGAAGTATGCCTAATTTTGCTTTTGCTGTCTTGACATTGTAGGGACCAAAGGGAGATCGTATCTTCTGTTGCTCGTGCGCATGAAGAGGCTCGGCGTTGAGACAAATAATGGACTAATTTCCTATAGAGTACTGTAAAGTGTAAACCTATTGCAAGTTTGCAATGAAATGAATTCTTGTTTCCTTTCATGTTCCAAGGTGTAGGTATCCTGGATCAAAGTTGAAATATGAGCTCTCTGCACTTTGATCATCCCAACAATCTGGATTAGTAATTTCTATACTTGTGCTTGCTATTTTGCTATGAGATGCGTCTCATTTGAAAATTTGTATTTAGAAATTTGTACAGTATTAGTCACATAACATATATCATCAGCAAGATTTTCCACTTCTCTTGAAAACACAAATACAAATTGGCAATCCGTCTGGTAAGGGATGGTATTTTGAAGTGATTTTTGTAAGACATCAAAAGTAACAAATTAACCTTAGACAAAGGGATTATATACACGCATATGGATACGTTAAGACAATCTTTCAAGTGTTTATTCAAAATCTTGTGGCTTTGACTGTTTCTTTAGCAATAATATATGGATTGGACAGCGTAGATCTTTGTTCTCCAAACTACTTTGTGAATTTGCTATCATATACTCCCCCCGTCCCACCATTACGTGGCCATTGTACTATTCATCCCAATAAAAGTCAAAAATAACCCCACCCACTATCTCTTTAATACGAGGCTTCGGCTAGCTACTAACATGTCAAACATTGTTAAGCAAGTGACAACAACTAGCTAGTGTAGGCAACTTTAGACACTCATATCAAACCTTAAAAACATGACACGAACATACGAAATGGAACACGACTGCGACATTAGCATGTATCCACACAACCCAACACGATTTTAAAACTAACCCAGAATTGCCAACAAAAAAATGAAAATGACAATTTAAAACTAGTCACCAACAAACCACAACCATGTAGCACTACAAAAATTGTTTCATATAGAATCAGACTCGTCCGACGCATTTGGATCATGGTGAAACAACTATGATCTAAAGAGTATGAAGGAACGAAAAGCTCTAGTGGCCATTAGATGCTCGTGAGCTAGAGATAATTGGAATGGCAGTGGCAGACCATGGTCCAAACACAAACGATCCTTGAACATGAAGTAAATGCAAGTAAATGAGAAGAATAGGCAATTCATTGCATATATCATATAGTAGTAAGAATAATAACAATCAATTAGACTACAACGTGTGTTCGCAGTAGATGTCATTCTCTTTACATAATCCCTGAGGAAATGAGGCAACTGGCCCTTGAGTTCAACCAACCATTATACAGACCCGTAACTTATCGCACTGATCAACCTAAAAATGGGGATAAAAAGAAGGAATAACAATCAACTATACCCAAATTTACACAAGCTTGTCCAAAATCTTATATACTTCTAAAATTACATGGGACTATAGAAATGGCAGGATGTGAGCCCCTTCAAGAAACGAAATGACTTCGTCCAGGAGATCTAGAATCATCACAAAACCTCAAACTAGATTATATGCACAGTGACAGTAAGAACACGCTACATCTGGGGAAAGATCCCCTTGCAGACCCATCTTCAAAGCACCTACATTGCCTAGATCAACACTTCACATAGAAAGCCATGTGAAAGCTAGCGTCTTTTGTAGCTCCGAATGCACTATGCCTTTCCCCCTCTAGCATACTCATATCAACCCACAGGCAGCAATGCCAAATATTATGCTAGTCTAGATGACAGTTCACTAGATCAATTGTATATTTTTACCGGCTTCTCAAATGTGTGACGGTTCTGCAAAAAGTAAAAGATACACCATTAAGTTTCACCAATACCATTCATTCTATCGAAGGCCCAACCTTTTTTACAATATATTTAGCAGAAGTCTTAATTGGAACAGCAATGTCATGAGATTAAGAATGGACTTGGCAACAAATATATTACCTGATTTGCTGTGTAAGCTCGTTTTGGAGTAGTATCAGTATGTTCCAACCCCAGGTACTGCTCCCAGGCACCATAGACATCTCTCCTCTGTCAAGTTTTAGATATAAAAACAAAAGGTTTCAATACTTATGAAGTAGGATCTCATACGGAGTGTTTTATTTCCTCCCTTGACATGTTTTGTCTCTTCCACGTCCCACTCCCATGTGATTTGGTTTGGTGTCTGCTATAGGTTTGATAAATGGGGCTCTTAAGGACTCCTATACTAGTCAAGTAAGGTCTCAATCCCAACAAGTATGAGGTACAGAAAAAGCAAAAAGTGAAATAACCTTACCTGAAATCGGCTAGATACAATGTCAGAATCCTGTAAATACTCGGGCCTACCCAGCGACAAAAATGCAAAATTCCACTGCAGTAGATAAGATAAATGACAAGGTCAGCAATCATCAAGATGAAACAATTACTCAACCTTCCATTATTTTGGCCATGCTCAAACAGATTAAACAGGAGTCCAATAAGCAACTTAGCAAACTCAACGAGGGGGCCAAGGATACCTTAGAAAATTCTTCATCAGGAACTTGCAATTTCTTCTGTATTCGCACTTTAATATCAGCTAGGGTTTCACCTTCATGAATGACCAAGAAAAAGGGTTCCCCAAAGTTCTGAACTTGCTGAAAGAAATGAAAAAGCACAATCAACAACAGAACATAGGCGATTTTGGTGTAGCAGAAGATAAATGGGCCCAAAATATTTCATTCATATAAGTCAAAGTATTTCTTACAACAATTATTTGTACACACTGATAATTTTCTTATCTCACCAGGTGTCTTGGTGAGAGCACTCAGCTCCACCTTATCTCATTCCTCATATTTTGGTGGCAGCTCTTTGTCTCCACACTTCACTCCACCACTTTCTACAACACACCTCCCAATGATTGCCCAAATCTCCTTATATAGGCTCCTCCAAAGGATCTCTAGATTTTCCTTACCTTTCACCTCTTATCTAGATTTCTCTACTAATTAATTCTCTATTCATCAACTCTCTAGAATAAACTAATCTAATATCTTAGATCTTTTCCTAAATTTTTCCAAATTAATCTCCAACAGTTACATGATAACCAAAAGATTTTGATGAAAGTTTATATTACCATCTGGTTTTGAGCAGTTTCCTTCGTAAAATGATAGACATGAATTAAACGATCCTGTGGGCCAAGGTTCTTCTCCTCTTCTGGGATCTGGGGTAAGCAAATGACAGTGTGAAACTACATTAGATATATTCCCATACAACAAATATGTCAGAAGTGAAACGATGGACTTACCTCCTGGGTTCAAACAAAAAGTAAGAAGAAAGGACTTCAATTTGCAAATCAAAAAAGAATGGACTTACCTCCTCTGCCCGTAACGTCCAGTACTGGTCATTTATATTTTCAATCTTTTCATTAGGTGGAAAGATCTGCAGTAACAGAACAGCAGATAAGTTTGCTTATAGGCTAGGATGTTGAAGAAAATTGCAGGAAACCAACAAGGATACAGAAAGTTATTTGAAAACCACTGTAGCTAAAATATCTAGGAGTAGAGCAAGTCATAATCACCTTGTATATCTTATGGTAGAAAACTTCAAGTAGTCTGAGTTCAGCATCAGGCCGTGACAACTCCACCTATTTAACCAGAAGGAAAGAAGAAAACTTTAGTCATGTCTACCACATCAATACTATCATCAAAATGTGGCAATTTTAGTCGTGTAGGAATCTCTCCCTAGCACATATAATTAATTGTCATAGCACCAACATGAAAGAAAAAACAATGCAAATTTATGCCACATAACTGCATTTAGGATCTATAGCAATATATTCAGTTGACACTTTTGTCCCATTTCAATCTGTCACTAGAAATTAATTTGCTTCCTCTCTGTTAACAAGTCCCAATACTCCGAAAGTAAACAGTTCAAACGACTGCAGATGCCATAAACGTTGGTTAATGACTTACAGATCCCTGGCTGTAAGATAATTACAACACAGTATAAGATTTAAAAAAATTGAAGGCATTAACAGATTAGCATCAAAAGCAAATGTCAAAAATATCATTCAATTACATACTGGATAATAAACAGCAATGTTGCGAATCCACAAGAGAAAAGGAGGAAGAGGGAGTAGTTATCATAACTCTATATATACAAAATTTATCAGAACATGTATGAGCATTACATGATATGAGCCACCACATAATCAAACAGAAATCAAAATTCAACAACTAGAAAGCAAGAAGCAGCAAAAAAATTTCACCTTTGTCTTTAGCTCATTAATTACATCTCCCACAGTACTTTGCTTCGGCAATCTAATATTGTGAATTACCATCTGACAACAGTAAACAATAAATTAAAACCTACAAGACAAGATACAAAATGATCAATTCAGTAAAAATATTTGACTCATACACACCTCATCTTTTGTCGCGTGATGAAAAGCCACTTTGAGATTTTTCAGCCCTTGTAGTTCTGGCAAAGGAATGTCGAGAACTTCATAATACAAGATATCAGAAGTCTGTTCATCGCAAGGGGGAGAAGATTAAAATTACAGGTGTCTTGGACATCCAACAGAACATCTTACTAGAATAATGTAAAGGATGTTAAATATAAAGAACACCTTTTCTTGTCTTTTTTAAAGTGCAAACAAAAGAACTCTTAGTTGTGAGATATGAGTATTTTCTTATTTGATTATTTTACTTTACCACCCAAAAACCAACTACCCCTTAATTTATCATCCTGTCAATTGGACAACTCATCCACTCACTAACAGCTTAGTAAGTTCAAGAAGAATATCAATATGATTATATAGTTGAAACGGAAAACACTCATATGGCTAACTTGTCTCAGAAAAATGCACAGAATATAGAGTTATCTCATTTGTATATAATACCTAAAGAAAGTGGTGCAAAAAAGTACTCCCTCCGTTCTCTAAAGAAGGTGACGCTTGGTAATCCGCAACTCACATACATGTGAGTTGCGGATTACGAAGCGTCACCTTGTTT
>BSSO01007438.1:0-10975 GCA_030267885.1 Mesembryanthemum crystallinum | reverse complement strand
AACCATTTTCCTCTCATGTCTCATCTTATAGGGTCACGACCTTACTCCAGTCTTTTCTATCCATCCAAGTGTATCCACACATTCAATGAAGCATCGTGTCTGCCACCATTAATTCATGAACTTGAGCTTGCTCAATTGAGTAACAGTCTCCACCGTTAAGGATGAAGAGTTGTCCAATAACCACAAGGTAGCACTTCGCTTGAGTGAAGTATGTTGTGGATCAGGTGTTTTATGGTGTTGCTTATTTGAATTTGAGCTTAGTTTTTATCCAAAAAAAAAAGGAAGCAAAAAGAAAAGGGAGACTTTGAGTTTAGTGACAGATGATCGATTATATGGCTTGTGATGGTGATTTTGGAGGAAGGCGGACAGGTGGAGTCATTTGTGAATTTTGAAAAGTGATTAGTTAATCAGTTGATGCCTTGATGGTGGCGAGGGGTGGCTATGGAGGAGAAGCTATGCTCCCCCAAAGTTCCCTATCTTCCCTCTTTGTCTGTTTTCTATAGGTTGATAATGAGTAGTCCTTTATGCCTAGGCCGGAGGTCTGGGAGAGGGGAGCAATATACTAGCCACTTACCTAGATTTGGCTGTCTGCTCATTCTCATATTGGGGCATTATCTCCCTGACAAAACTGTCTCGAAGCACCAATGTTTGCTTTTAACTACCTCCTTTTGGTATGCAAAATTCACATAAACAATTTTCGTCCAACTGATAAAGTAATGTTGATAAATGCTATCTATGAACATGATTCTATCATAAGATTCTTATTGAAAAAGAACGCTGCTCCGCCAACTGTCAATCATGACTAGTCAAAGCCATAATATGCAGGCAATACATTTTCAGAACACTTACAGTTGGTGTTTGTGAGCAGGTACCTCGTCACAACACTCAAAGTGGTTCCCCGAGGAACAGAAGGTGCCGTAAGTGTTGAGGGAACTATTGCTGGATTTATTGCTTCAATTCTTCTTGCATTTGTTGGTTGCCTTACTGGCCAGGTCTTCCTCCAAACTACACTTTGCAATTGTGTTTTTTTTTTTTTTTTTTTTCAAAATTTTATTTGATGGAGCTGTATACACTTATTGGTTAGCTAGACTGAGTACGCACAAAGCTTCTTGTCCATTGCACAAAGCTTCTTCTATCTATGGTGTTTTGATGCTATGTAAGATACTTTGCTAGAAGAGATGGAATACCTAATCTGACGCATATTGTAATCAGTCACCACTTGCTCTTTCACCGCTGTAGATGGGTTCTCTCCCATTTTGCACGCTCCGTGATATCTTCATATGTGAATGAAATGTGCAATGATGCAAGTTGCTTTGCCAGATTACAATTTGAGAATCAAAGTACACACATCACAATCTATGTAGCACGAATTCACGGGGAAGCAACATTTTCAGAAAGCACAGGACAGACACGGCAGAAAAGCTGCAAATAAGAAATGAACCTTAAACAATACTTAAGTGAATGCAAATTTTCGAACAATTGCCCGACATTCATTTTTCTTTTTGGGACAAGAAATCAGTTTGAAGGCATGTTTGTAGTAGTCGTCAGTTTTTGCATAGGAAATGCTTGAAATGGAAAACAAATGGAGTAATCACATCTCTAATATTGTGCATGTAGTTTGTTTGGAGAGGAATTCCCATATATTTGCGGGGATTTCTAACCCAGTAGAGTGTGTGCGGGACCGCATTGTTTATATGGCCTCTCTTTGGGCCAATGCGGCTGGGACTTTTAAGTGGGTCACCCTCACGGACATTCAACGTCACCGGGGTGATTTGTAAATATTTTTTTGATTCTTTTGAGGACTCCTTGTCCTCCTACTTTGTACTCTTTCATTATCATCGATACAATTTTTCTTTATCAAAAAAATACAATAAAATATTGTGCATGTAGTCTGGAAATTGTGTAGACAGCTCAATTGATACTTCCAATGTTATAATGCTTAACCCTGTTCTTTTGGTGGCAGATCAATGCATCTGAAGCAGCTATCTGTGTAATAGCTTCTCAGATTGCCAATGTTGGTGAAAGTATAATAGGCGCTTCACTCCAAGAGAAGGAAGGATTGCAATGGGTAGGCTACCATCTTACAATCTATATGGTCTTTCTGCAACTCTTCTATGTTTTTATTGAGTCAGAACTTGATGGAGCACTAAACAATGAGGTGGTTGTGGGAAGGGAGATGGGTTGGAGCACTGGAAGCGTCCTTAAACTGCTAATTCATTATACGACAACCTGAATTTCTGACCTATCGCTTTTCTTTTCTTTTAAATTGCAGCTTAACAATGACGTTGTCAATGTCATCAATATCTCCTTGGGCAGCATCTTGGCCATCTTGTTGCAGCAGGTTCTGTTGCATAGATGACATATAAAGTTACAAACTACACGTATACACTGTCTGCTTATATCCAAGTGACTATCTTTGCTATTAAGACTCTTCAAGGTATGTCGATGTGGGTTGTGAAGTCATCTTCTTGTGATATTGATAGAACATAGAAGCTTTTCTCTATTACAGTGATAACCACATTAAGTGTTAGATACTTGTGTCATTTATAATTTTGATATGCATTGGTCAAGAAATGCTCTGTTATTCTTTTTCGACCTAGGGAACATGGAGCGTTAACGTTTATCATTCAATTTGTCAGAAACCACTTTCCACCTGCTTCCCTAACTCTAGCCTCCTATAAGTTTCTTCCAGTGGAAAAAGGAACATAGAGTGACCAATTTGCCCTTATTTGAGTTGTGTGCACCTCATTAAATGGATTAATGGATTACTTTCTCCATTCTGAGAATTCAAAACTTGATGCCTCATGTGGGTGTCCTTTTTTCCATGACCCCTTATTCAATGAGCCAAGCACTATTCACATGAGGGCGAATTGGTTAGTTCAATGTCTTTTTTCCACCAAAAAAGGCCTCAAGGTGGCTATGGCATGGCTGTGGATAGACTTGGTAAGAATTGACCCGACTCCAAAACTGACCAGAACCCCACCTGTACGGATGTACCGAATCCGACACCCGAAAAACAGAAATGTTCTCTGACCCGAAAATTGACCCAACCCGAAAATCGATTTGACCGAACAGGAAATTACTAAACCTGAATCCAACCAGCCTGTGTGCCAGGTCTATCTGTCGGCTATGGGGAAGAACTATAGAAGGTGGTTTCCGATAAAATTATCTTCTAAAAGAAGGTTGATAACAAAAAATCAGTACGTGATACCTTAAAAGTGGGACCACTCAAATTTTATTTCTTTTAGAAAGGTAAACTTAAGCTACTCAAAGGACACATTTTCTTTACTTGATGATATCTGAACTATATGTCTGCGCAGAGCTGTGTGGAAGAAACATTTGATGTATTGAGACATTTCTGGGGAATTAAAGACTGATAAGGAAAGAAGACATCCAGAATGCTGGAGTTGGAACCATAGAGATTCAACCCTTCAATTTCTGTGTGGAGCATATAGTTTAAGGTACTCTGCGATGGAGAGCAGAAGTCAGGGTACTATGACTTGCGAGTTGATGCAGAGACTGTGTGTGATACTTTGTTTACCGAACATGTCGAATATCGATGTATGTATTGCCTCTACTGAAGAGAAGCTTAGGCACTCTGAAGTTGATTGAGCTTCAGATTTTTACTGAAGCATACTCCTCATTTGTTTGATTAATTGCACATAAGTCCATGCGTTGTCTTAATGGCCTAGTTTTATCTGTTTTGAAGATTCCCTTTCTTATATTGTGCATTTCAGGGGTTGTACGAGTCATGCCTTTACAAAATTAAGCTCGGATGTTCGTTAATACAGGATAGAAGACAAAAACAAATTGTTACTCTGCAAGGCAAACTTTTGGCAAGAATCAGCATGCTAAAAATGTATTTGGTCTACATAAGCAAAATCTGATTCCTTGCAGCACTGTCAAGTGTCATGTCCTTTGTTGAACGGAAGTTTTCATCAAAGGCACTCATGTTTCCATTTCAGAAACTTAAATAAACTAGATCATTACACATGGGTTACCCAGCGCACATCAGGAAGCAGCCGACCCAATGAGCGGATGGAAATACGATTGAAGGATTCAATGTCTTCCTTAATCATATAACCATAAGATTTCAACTTTTCCGAAATTCTCTCGATATTCTCTTTCCCCTGTCCCATCGAAGATTTACAGTATCAGAGAAAAAGTGAGCACGTAAATGCGTACAAATATTTTGTACCTGAACAATGGGAAAATAAACGCACTTCAGCTGTGCATTTGCTACACAAGATGCTTTAGTATCCAAAACATAGTGACGAGTTTGCACATAAGATAGAGTAACTCATTATGGACATCATAAGTTGGTCATAGGAGAAATCTACTGAGGAGCACGTAACAAACAAGGAGAAAATAAGAATATCTAGTCTTGGATATTTAGTTGCAGCATTGTTCTCTTCAATGTGGAAATGAAGGTTTAGAACAAAATCCGAGCCATGACAGGAATACAGATTTGCAGTTGCAACTTCATCACCATCAAATTCAACAATGTTTAAGCCATTGACCTAGAAAATCATAGGTCATCAAAACGTATTTCGAAGAAGCATCTGGATTCTGGAGGACACCAAATATCTTTGGAGAACACCAAATATATCTGGGGATCACCAAATGTCTACTAAAAAAGGTTCATCCAAACCACCAAGAAACACTCCAACCAGATCCCATGCAACTCTAACAAAAAATATCGTTTTTACCAATGTAGCCAACAAACAATCTTCAATGAGGATAATGACTTCATAAATAAACAGATAGATAATGAGAGATCATGAAATCCAGATATGCTACTGGCCAATATATCAGTGTAAAAATCTACAACTTGAAGGAACAACCAACATAATTTACCAAGATTGGCGTGAAAATTTAAACTCAAGAAAAATGATATAAACATCTTAGCATAGTTTACCAAGATTGATGTAAAAATATAAACTCAAGAAAACATATATAAATCTTTCAGCATAGTTTACCACGATCGATGTGAAAATATAAACTCAAGAAAACATATATAAACCTCCCTAACCAAACCTGAACCACTACACTCCAAATGTGAGATAAATCCAACCAAATTGCATGTACTACTGCTGCTTTGAAAAACTTTATAAATATAAACATTATCAAGAGTGTAAACCTCAGACTCAATCAGCATTGTACTCCTTCCTGTCTTGGACATCTCATCACATTGCACAACAAGAGGTAAATAGTAAAAATAGTTTATTTAGGTGGTTCTCCATAAAAAGTGGTATATATTAGCATTGGCGGATCCAGGGAAAAAATCTACTGGGAGCACTACTATTAAATGTGTAATATATGAAAATACTTAAAATAGGGTATAGTGGGAAGCATTTATTAACATTTCATTTTTAGGAAGCGCTTTGCCGCAATATCATTCAATAACAATATCAAGTGCATTTTTTTTATACATAACTTAGGTAACATAGTAGAGAATCATTCAAAAAAAAAAAAAGGATCAATTTTATAGAGCAAATCTGTCATTACGAATCATAGTAGTCGCTTTTCAAGGTCGAACTTCCATTAGTATCTCTCAAAAGTTATAACCAAAAATTATAATAAAACCTTAAATTATGAAAGAGTTTTTTGATACAAATCCAAAGAATATTTTTCCGTATTGTTAATCAAAATTTTTGTTTCTCACAAATCAATGGCCAAATTTTAACAAAAAAATCTAAAACAACACTTATTAAAATAGATAGAGTATTTTTCTTGTTTTTTCAGGGGTTTCATCAATGTGAACTTTTGTATTTGTTCAAGGATATGCATAATCAAATAAAGAGAATTTTGGAATAGTTTTGCTACATATGCATGAAATTTTGCCACATATACATAAACTAAGTGGCCTACATTCGTATGTTTTGCCTAATTTTATATACTAATGATAAAAAAAACTGATTTCTTGATGAGAGGGTTAGAGATAGAGAGAGTACTAACTATAAAAGGCCGTGGTGAAAATTTCTAGGCGAGACACATGGAACAAGGCTAGACATTTTTCCCCTTCTCTCTCTCTTTTCTAGTCAGCCATGTGAACTCTAGAAATTCTACAGTTTCATTTTCGTTATTGGGCCGCCTCACTGGTTAGTTTGGGGCACAACATCTTGATAGCTGAGGGCACCCTAGTGGACCTTTAAACATTTACCTGTCCGGCCCAAAGTTAACTGGGGCCCATCCCCCCACTCCACAAGCTGTAGATCCGCCCCTGTATATTAGGTGATTCCCCGCAATTTTTCCTTTATTTTACTATTGGAGAGTGAAAAGGGTTACTTGACTTGTAGTATTAGCTATTGCTATCTACCTCTTGAAATATGTGGGTAGATGGTGACTTTGTAAAACAAATTTAATCAATTTTTAAATACGGGAGTACATAATTGTAGACACCCCAATCGGTGTCTCATAAGTCTTGCCCCGTCCAATGACGATAACAATAACGCGCTTGGAAATGATGAACACCTAAGGCAAGATCTCATCCTTGGAACCTTTCCCATAAATTTTCTTCTCACATTGTAACCCTTGCTTTAAGGTTTCCAAAACTTCAAATGGATCTTAAGTCGGAGTACCAGATCAAAAGTTATGAGCATTTAAAATTTTCAGCCGAAAATCGAGTTTAAACCGGCCCACGGGTCCATGATCCGACCCACAAACCCATGGATAATATACAAAAAAATCAAAAAATAAAAGTACATTGCAAGTACTCACTTCTCGACCAATCACACGCGTTAAAAATGCTCATCGCCCCCAAAAAACACGAGGATAGGACCTCTGCCGGGCACCTGAGACTCATTGCCAGCGGCTGAGGGTGAGTGCACAGGTGCTCAGCTCAGCGCCTAGGCGGGCAGCACAAAGCCCGGGCGAAGCGTTTCACGGGGGTTTCTATAGGTTTTTTGTGTGCTTTCATGCCCTTTTAAGCACTCCCATTTCCAACTTCCTACCACTATATAAACCCCCTTCCACCTTTATTCCAAAGGGAGCGCAAGCAAGAACAATTAGAGAGCAATCCCACAAAATCTTTAAGGAGTCAAAGCAAGGTTACTATACCCAAATATATAGAGAGAGAGAGAGAGAGAGAGAGAGAGAGAGAGAGAGAGAGAGAGCCAAATCCTTCTCCATCTTCATCCTCCTTCAACCTTATTCCACCAAAATATCCACCTTCAATCAACTTCAACCACATTCATCCAAATCACCATCCTAACACAACCCAAGCACCACAAAACCAAACACACACCCAAGCACCACAAATTAAACACAAATCAAGACACAAACTCAAGCACCCATCATCATCCTCCAAAGATCACGATCTTGCCAAGATCATACTTATGACAAAGGTGTTCTAATTCGAGTAGCTATCCCGAGGGTACACTACTTTGGTGACAATCTCTCCTAATCCTTTTTTCTATTTCTTTTCTATTTTGGCATTATCTTGTTATTATCATGATTAGCTCTAAATAAATATTCATCATATGATTTGTTGGCTTGATTCCTTATATTAATTGAATTTGGCATGAAACGAATCTCATGTTCTAAACATCACCTAATAAATCATGCTCCAACTAATTCACTTCCAAAGCATGAAACTTGGCTCAACATGTCCTAAATGAAATCGATGCACCAATCACTTGCGATTCACGACATTGATTCCATTCACGGATATGAGCTCTAAACGAGTTCGATTCACTCAATTGAACTCTTTCATGGGTATCAAAAGTAACCACCTTCACTTATCGAATGCGTACATCACCTAGACATAACGTAGAAATTAGGCTAAAATATTGAACATCATGTGAATGCAATGACAAAAGGTTTGATCCATTTGAGTAGAGCCGTTGTCGCCAATGGGCTAGTTGGCCTCCAACTAGTTCTACACCCCCAAACTCAATCACTTACACTGAGCATAAGAAGTTATTCCCCGTCCAGAAATGGGGTGCAAATCGGCTTGTTCATATATCTCTCTATATATTCGTTTTCAAGACTTTTTCCAAAATAATTCCATAATTCCAAAATATGGTGGCGCCTTCTCTACTTTCCCATACACTTAAACATACTTCCCCGCCACTAATAATTGAATCAAAACATGATAAACAAGGCTATAACATAGGAAAACTTAAAACCGACTAAGACATAAGCAAATCGGCCTGCTCACGGCCATTTCACCTTTTCACTCTTTGTGGGGTGAGGTCCTGGGTGCTGCTGTCCACAATAATATACGTACATAATAGATGGTGACGAAACTAGAAGTCATGCGTTGCACGTGCAATATATGTAACAAAAAATACAGGAGTACATAATATACGTACATGATAACCAATTGCATCTCATGGAGTAGTTTATATAAGTTGACAGGGACCATAGCCCCTTTGGCCCTAATATAGCTCCATCCATGTATGTGTTTGACTTCTTGGGTAAATAAGTTACAATTTTTATCACTTAAGGGGTTTATACTTTTTCTGAAACACATACACGAATTTATTCGGAAAATACCTGAGATTTTATATACGGTGGTGCTTTGTAAACACGTTGGGAGAAACCTTACCAACACACACAAAAATAAATAAATAAATAAATAATAAAAAAAATCACAACCAAAAATACTAATATGTTTTTTATGTTTATTAAAGGCAAGAGACTTTCGGACTCCATAAATGGAGAAAGATTGCGGGGATCATTATCATGATTGGGGGAACGAAGATCCTCATCAGCTTTTGTAAAGGCCGGATCATCCATATTTGGCTGAGAAAGTGGGTATTTTTGGATGATAGCGCTCAGATATATCTCAACCCATCTCGCAAAGATAGCGAGGTTGTGGGCATTTTGCTAATCTTGGCGAGTTCCGTAACCTCTTCTCTTGCGACTATCATTGAGGTTAGTGTGAATTTGTTTTAACAATAATTGCTGATTATTTAGTTACTTAGTCAATAACTATTCTAGTTATATTATGATGCTTTTCCTACTAAAAAAATAAAATAAAAATAATTGTTAATTATCCGTGCAGGATAAATTTTTGAAGAAATATTCAAGGCAAATGATATAACTACCCTCATCATAACGATGGGGACAATACAATGTACAGCATATGATTGGATATTGGATAGAGACATATCACAATGGAAGTTCAACCATATACATGCCTTAGTGTTTGTCATAATTATTATCACGGTAAGCTTATTTACTAATAAAGTACTGCACTAATTATTCATCTAGTATGTTAGTATTATAAAAGGGCAGGGGCACATTAGTCTTTAGACTCACTAATGGTAGTATCTACAAATAATCTGAACCTTAAAATGCCATCGCTTAATCTCTTTGAGCCTATGATTATGTCTTTTTTCAAGTGCATGGCCTGCAATAAAATAATCCAAATCAATAAACCTATGGTCATTTAACACGCCTTCTTAACAAGAGAGACCTCCATCAGAAGATGAGGTATAGGGTCTGCCTCCCAATGTTTCTCTTGAATGATCTTAATCGCAATTTTGAAACCAATCAGCTACCTTGTAGTACTTAAAGAAATCATCACATGTTAAAGTTCAAGTACTTATTCAAGATTTAAATGAAAATGACCCACTAGATTCATGAAAGTCATCTCATAATCAAATATAAGTCACCATAAATTTCTTCACTCACCCAATTCATAAAAGTACATTTATTCATAGAAGTCACATACATGATGATCCCTGAAAGTCATCCATGCATTGATAAAAGACATTCAAATGAGTTATCGAATAGATGAATAAAAGTCAACCCCTTGATTAATAAAAGTTACCAACCCCCCCCCCCCCCCCCCAATTTTATGGTGTAACGTTAGTTTTAGAATGCTGTATAACACAAGACAAGGGCCTTAAATATTCCCTTTAGTATTGGTCAAGTTATGATAAACCCACCTCCTTATTTGAATCCTCCCTCAAAGTAAATTTTTATTTCCCTGACCTTGTATGTCCACATTTGTTTCTCTGTTAAGTATTAAATTTAATATTTTAGTTTTTATGTGGTAACACTACGGTTTTAAGTAAAAGTAGGGCTTTTTTTTGTTCTATATTTAGGTGTTTAAAGCAAATGAATGAATTATAAAATTACTTTGTAGGGCATTTTTTCATCGATATAGGACGATTTTCACCGTCTAGTATTGTATCCAAAGAGCTACATTTTTCGCCTCGATCTTCACCACTTTCAGCCTCATAGTCGTGGATTTAGTGAGTCCACTTATAGGACAACCACTCTACGTGGGAAGGTAATTTATATTTTGGTTATCTTATGTTAGTTTCTTAATTATTTTCCCTACCATAAACTTTGGTAGATCTCTAATTATAAAATGTGTTTTGTTTTGCAGTAAGGGCTAATGCCATTATTATTGGACTGTATGTACATGGTGCTGTGGACCAAATGCTACGATGACCCAAAACCGGTCCAAGAGCCCCAACCAGAGCAAGAATTGGTGGTATATTGATAGTCCAAGCACTAGAAAGGGTAGATTATAAAGGAGGCGACGTTGAGATTGTTCCAATCCCAAATCCCCAATCAGGGGAAACAGATGGGTGGTGGACACCTGGTCGATAGTGTCCCTAACATCTCTCACAGACTCTATCTTATATTGTATTTAGAGCTACACATATCATACTTTGTCCCCATTGTCACCTTTATCTTTTATCTTTCTCTTTTTATTATTCGTTTTTTTAATTATCTGTTTTTTCTTTTTAATTATTTTATCATTTTTTTGATCTTTTGTAGTGATACTTCTATGAGAAAATAATATATTATAACTTTGATTTAAGGATCTAATGTCTAAAATTTTAATAACTTATTTATGTAGTTGTCAAAATTGATGAGGTGGAAGGACCTAATGTTTCAAAATACATGTACTTTTTCTGTTAACAAGTAGAATACATGTATTTAACGAAAAAATATTGTTAGGTTTTTTATAAGAGAAACTAGTATTGTGCCCCGTGCGATACAAGTGCTT